>VZTR01010748.1:68269-145707 GCA_013400775.1 Chaetops frenatus | reverse complement strand
TTTTCTTTTCCTCTTTTGCCATGAGAACTAATTCCTTAATGATTAATTTTTTGACATTTCTTTGCTATTTCCCCCCCAGTCTATACCGTTCTGGTACTCCCCATTTTTCCAAAGCTTATTCTTCTGTTTTTATTACCCTTCCTTTCATCTATCTTCTCACCTTTAATAAGAGAGCCATGGAAATAAATTTTTTATATCCTTCCTTCTCNGGGTAAGGACATTGGGATTTGGTATCCTTTACAAGGTCTGATGACACATAGTTTTGGAAGAACCTCCTCTTTCTCAAAATTGTCTTTATTGGTTTAAAAAAATTTTCTCCCAAATACATGACATGTAGCTTAACACAGAAGTATGGAAAACAGGGAATTCAAACCCAGAAAACCAGGAATGTAATGCCTTTCTTTCACAATATAATTTAGTTTTCAGTCTTACTATTCAGGAAATGAAAGAAAAATTGTACTTTTGTCTGTTTTACCCATGTAGGAATGCCAAGGAAAAGCTAACTCTGTTGTCAAAACTAATAACAATATAAGTTTAAGCATTTCATTCATGAATGCTCAGAATGGCAAAATTAAATTAATCTTATATCTGAATCCTGAATAAGAATTAACTTGGCACTACCAAGTGCTAAGTGCTATGGAAAAGAAACCATCTTCAAGGAGAAAAATATTTAAAGGTGTTTAAGGTATTTAAGCACTAATCCTGAAATTTAAAACATAAGGAACCCCAAATAAACAGTGACAGAATTGAGTTGGCAGAAGAGCCCAATCTTCCTGGGGTTTGTTCTGATGCTGGTCAATGATGGGTTGGGTGAAGTGTGAAGAAAACAGAATATCATGATATAAGCATGTAATGGTACTGCCCAGAATACTCTTCCAGACTACACAGATTTGCACATCAGTGATGTCTTGAGCTGGAGGTGGTGTGGATTTTTTTTTGTTTGCTTGTTTGTTTTGTTCCTGTAGTTAATAGCTACTTTTCTTATAATAATTTGCCCAGTCACGGTTTCAGTTATTTCAGTATTCATAGTAAGAGCACTCAGGAAACATCCCATAGCTCTTGGCAAATTGTCAGGGCAAATTAGAGAATAATTTTGATGAGGTATCAAAACATTTAGAGGAAAATAATGGGAAAAATGAGATTGATACATGGAAATCCTGAAGTCAGGGACTTGCTAAGAGTCTTACTAGTACTTAAGTTCTTATTCATAAATTATACACAGAGTATACTTTTTGGAAGTCGGTAGCAGTTTACAAGTCAAACAAGACTCAGATGCAAGGCATAAATTGCTTTCTCATTTAATTTTAAGCAAATTCCCCTGGAGTAAAAATCAGTGGTTACTCCTTCCATTTTATGGGAATTTATTTAATTTTCTAATCTAAGATTTCAATACAAGATGTAACCTTATAATCTTGAATCTCTGACAGCTGAATGTTGGTTGACACCCCCATAATTTTTTTTTAGATTCTATGCCAGCCACAGGATAGTGTACAGCATATGCTGACATTTAAACCAGAAACCCCTGTTTCTGAGCACTGAATCACATACAGTAGACCTTAACCCAAGTTTTTAATTCATTTTATTTGCAAATTTAGCTTATCTGTTATTTAACTGTATCACTCATGGTCCGTTGTCAGGACCAAGGCCTTGCTCTGCTGGGTGCTATACAAACATAAAGAAAAATCCTGCTTCTCTGAAGGACTTCATGGTGTAAGCCAAGAGACAACAGATGGCTGGAGACACACATATGGGGAGGACATGGAAACAATATGGCTATATTAGTCAGTCTTCTAGACATGGCTTCAGCATGGAGCCAAACTGTTGTTGAAAAGGTGGAATTTTTGTGAGAGTTTTCATACAGCATTTATTTTGCAGATGTTTAGAGAAAATTTCTCCTATGTGGAAGGGGCTACGACATGATTAGATGAAAGTGCACTGAACACAACAGTCAGGGTTGAAATGTATATTGTCACTTTTACATTGAAAATTTTGGTACTTGTGAAACTTTTGCACAAAATGGAATTTTGTGGATAGTAATATATTACCCAGGGAGAACATAAAGAAGTCCAGATACTGCCTTCCTATACCAATTCCTGCAGAAGTAGAGGTTATGTATTGATTTCCTGTGCTGAACCATTATCTGGCAGTATTTATATGTCTATATGCTAGCTGAAATATCCCCATGCTTAATGTATTTCCAAATAACTCATGTTGTGTGTTCTTCATATCTTCATAACTGCCTAGTTTTTAATATTTTGAATATATTTTCATAAATGTTAAACATTTTAAACACAGTTCTTTCAGCTAAGTCCTACAAACTTCTATTTTGTTCCTTTAGACTGTATGCATAGCAAACACGAACCCTGTTTTTATTTTACACCACTTTTAACTCTTGCTCATGCCTTTTTTTTATACCGTTTTAACTCAAACTGCTATTCCAGTGTGGTATGAGATAGCTTAAGTAGTAATGTCTTTCTTCCCTTTTTTCTTTTCTATTCTTTAAAATTTCTCTTAATTTCACTTGTGTAGTGTAGTGCTAGTAGGCATAGTTGCTCAGACTTCATACTTACTGATAGTTTCATACTTATATCAGTGCTTTTCTAGATCAGAACCCTTAAAGCACAAACAGGTTCTCTGTCAGATTAGAGAAACCTTTCTTTTAAAAAAGTTCTCTTTTCTCCTCTGTCTTATCGTTACTTTGACCTGTTGCTTTCCAATTTTGCTGTCTGGTAGTACTGTATATCTCAAAGCACATCAGAGGACATCAGAGTAAGCACAAATGAATTAGGCAAACAGTAATCCTAGAAGTCTAGGTTCCAAATGTAGTGCTGTTAAAGTTAAAATATTTGGGTACAATGCATCCTCTTCTGCTCAAAGAAGGAAATTCGGAAGAGTAATTACCTGCTTTAAAACCTGAAACAGAACAGCTACTGTCAAATCTTTTGTGAACGTGTGACAACCCTCTGAAAGGAGTGGGGGGAACAGGACTGAGAAAAAGTAAGAAAATAAAACAAAAAGTGAAGGAAAGGTCAACAAAATATCCACTGCGACTCCTAGGAGCCAAGCTAAGTCAGTTTACGTACCTATGCAACAACAACAACAACAACAACAACTTATTTGGTTCAGAGGGCTCTGATTGAAAACAAGTATCAAAGACAAGAAAGGAATTTTATAATACAGATAGAAATATTCAAGTAGAGTGAGACCAAGACAGATTTGGCAATAATGAAAATGCTAGAAGGTATTCCCCTGCAAAGGCACATATTTTTGGGCATTAGTACAATCCTTACTTCCTCTGTGTGCTCTCTGTAACAACACAGTAAGGGATGGCATCTCATGATGCTTCTCCAAGCTATGCCCACATAAACAGAACCAAGAGATTATTAATAAAGGATTATAGGTATAAGAACTTCAGCCTTTCTGCACTTAACATTGCCTCTCAAAACAGAGAAAAAGCCACAACAAAACTGAAAGAGGCTGCAACTCAGATTCTGAATAACCATCGACCCAGGAACTCTCTTCCAACATCCAAATTTCTAGCATTCCAGAGACATTTGTTGAGGAGACCCATACTTTCAAAATGCAAGAAAAAATATTATTTTACTGCATCATGTATCTGTAGCTTTCCTGAAATATAAGAAACAAGAATTTGTGGTCAATTGTTTCTCTTCTTTTTCCAAACTAGAATAACTCTTCTCTTCCTTGTCCCCTAGTTTTAGGAGTTTACATGCTTACTTATTGTTCTTTACAAACAAACAATATTTATTTACAATCCATATTTATAAACTCTACTAAGATTGGCAACTCTGAGGCAAAATAGCTGTTTTATTGCATTGATATATGATTATAAATTTATTTGATTTCTTGTCTCTTATAACAAAGCTAAAATACATATAGGAATTTGGAAGAAAATGGAAGGTGGTGCCTCAGAGGATCTCCTTATACCCTTACAGATATATTTAATTTCAATTAAAGTCCTGAAAATAGCTGAAACTCTGGCTAATAGCTTCTAATCACCTGCTGTTGAATTTCCATCTTAAACAGTTCAAAGTCAATTTTCCAGTGTCATGCTGTTGAAATTGGCTTAGTTTGTGACATCCCCCCTTGCCTGGAGATGTTAGTGGCAAAGGACCATGGGCTTGGAAATTTTCCAAAGCAGCTCCCACTGTTGAACCTATTATTGGAACAGTTTCCAGGTGCACCAGCCTCACTGTTCAGAGCTAGAAACCAGCAACTGTACTGCTGGAGCATGAGAAGGACTTGTTTTCATCCAACCTGGGTACATTTTCCTCTTAAAAATATTCCACTTCTGTGGTCAGACAATTTTTCCTTAGCAGGAAGATGGGGAAGGATAAAAACAACTAATGGAGAAAGCTCCTGCCTGGAGACAAAGAAAGCAGGGATGGAAAGAAACCTCTTCTGCAAACAGACACAAGACATGAGAGACTTATCCACCCGCTGCCTGCACAAGTCCACCTGCTGGCACTGCACTGTGGGACTGCCAAGAGACAGTTTAAAAATGAAACCCATAAAAATCTGCAAGATCCATGGAATGCAAAAAGCTGGGCATAACTCGTTGTGGAGGGGTAGGCACTGAACAGCTGAGAAAACAGGTAGTATTCCACTTGGTAAGGGAATACATAAGAACAGAAAGAGCTGTAGGGTACTAAAAATTATCCCTTTGAACAGAAATACTGACAAAAGGGTTCTCTTAGTGCTGCTGTTGAGATTGTTGACTTAAGAATGTTGGAAAATGTCTTCACAAATAATAAAACTAATACATTAATTTAGATGGCATGGCTGTAAGCATTTTGGAAATAGTTATAAATAAACACACAGCCAAATGAGAATCCCATTTCCTTCATTACATTTCACTATCACATCTGAGGGACTTGCTGCCCATCTGTTACACACATTGCTGGCCTTTAGGACTGCATAAGCCCACTGTGGCAAATGTAAGAGAAATGTGAGCAGGGAGATACTAACATATATATTTGAACCTTACTGAAATAGTTGATTAGGTGTGATGTACTTACAAAATTATGCTTCTTGATTTTGCTGCCTGAATAAACTTTTTAATACACACACAGTTCAACATCCACAATCCTTTATGAAGGACTCTCAAAGCACACGCTTTGTTAAACTCATACTCATTTAAATTATTTTTAAGCATCAGTTGCTAAACAGTTTCATTAAATCTTCCTCTGGTCGGGTTGGTTGTATTGAACCTTTACTATGATTCCTAACATGATTGAGGACATAGACCAGAGCAAGATTATTTATTTAAGGGTTTTAGAAGCTCTAATTTTTCAGAGCTTAAGGAAGGTAAAACTTAAGTATAGTGAATATGTAGAGGCTATAAATATACACCATTTATGCTAGGTTGTTAAATTAACAGAAATACAAGTCTTGTTGTTTTTATAGGGAATTGTTTGATTTAACAAAACACAGACAAAAATAAGAATCAAACTGTTAAATGCATAGCCACAACCTATTCCAGGGGGAAAAAAAATCTTCCAAACACAGAAACCATTTCCGCCCAAAAAACTCCCAAATAAAACAACAGCCTGGTCTAGAGGCATGTGTCTCATCCACATCCATATTTTTGTTGAGAGTTCAGTGCAAGTCTCTCAGCTCTGCACAGAAATGGACAGTAATTTCATGGCATTATCTTAAAAGAGCTGGATGAAGAGATGAAATTCCCACTGAAAAGGAAAATAGTGCAGCTCAAGCTACCAACACAGACCCTCTGATATGTTTTTCTTTGCCACTGGAATGCTGAAACATTAATTTCATGATTAATGTATGGAAAGAACATGGACAGAGCAAGTCATGTACCTCTGCTGGTGGCATGATTGCTGTGGAGTGAAGCATCACACTTCTTGTATGCTAAGTCACTTCGATCCTTTTGTAAACTTTGCAGATGGTCTCATTCATTCATGATTTTGGCAACTTTTAAATTCTTTCTGACAGTTTCAAAGGGCTGCCCGATAATTTTTCATGTTCTTACTGCCTTTTTTCAAGTGGTATCATTCTGCTTCTGTGCAGAAGTTATTGGAAAGTATTATTCAGCTACATGTACCTGAATCTTTTGTACCAGAGAAAGATAGGTTTACATTGACATTTTTAAAATATTCCAAATGGCCACACAAGTCTGTTCTGTATACATGTTTATTGCTCATAATATGACAAAAAAAAGCACTGTAGGGCCACTTGGGTTTTTATTAATTTTTTTAAAGCAATTAACCTCCTGTTTTTATCACAGTACAGTTTCTTTTCCCTGAAATGAATCACTCCAAAAAAGATAAGGAGCTCTGGTATTCAAAGCTGCCAATCATGCATACAGCTGTTGCTTTACTAAATTGCAAGGAACTTGCAAGTATTTGTAATAAAAACTATAAAAGGCAACTTGTTTTTTCTTCTACTGTTTTCAGCTCTTTCATTTGAGTTACAGGATGTTGTGTAAGCCAGAAGAACGCAACCAAGAAAAGAACCATACTTCCAAAATATCTCAGAGGTTTTTCTACGAACTCTGTTCATGTGACCTGTTAGCATCTGAAATTTAATATTCTTTTCATATAACTCTAAAATTAGACAAGCACCGAAGTAATAAATAAATTGCATTTTTTTGGGTGTCTGAATTGGCCTGTCACATCAGAATAAGGAAGACATATGTCCTCCAGCAGTACCTGCAGTTAAATATTCAGGCGCCAAGTATTTTAAACTTAATGGCATTGAGAATAATCAACATGTCTTTAACTTTAGGCCTAACAAATCCAATATACTGATCAAGGAATTGGCTGAGGTGCACAGACAAACTAACTTATTCTGGGCACATTTTATGATGTCTAACGAAAGAAGGGCATTTCATCATAGCATTTGTGCTTCCAAATAAATGTTTGGCATTGGTAAATACGAACTGACAAATACTTTGCTTAAAACATTCTAAAGAAATTTAAAAAGTAACAGTCATAGAAAAGACATATAATAATAAAAACCATCTCCAAGATGTGTACCATGCACAAAAGGCATGTTCTTCTTCAAAGGAATTTTTGCATAAATGGTTTTCTTTGTGTGGTTGTCTAGTATTTATTTTATTATATCCTTGGTTTTCATATACCACTTCTACTTGAGCAGAACTGTCAAGTTTGTATGTTTAAACTCAGGCTCTTAAATCATTACAGCAGATGCCTACTTAATTGAAAATAATGGCATACATTAATTTTCTAACCTGTAGGGGGACTCATAACTAACTTCAAATCAGTCAGACTAGCTACGTAAATCACAGACAGTAACAGTTGTTTATACATGCTTGTGGGGACAATAGCATATGTTGTCAAATTTGATTTAATTAAAAAGTCTGTGCAATGAAAACCAGCATGATGCATGACACTTCTGCTCAGGATATTTTTGTGATGAAATAAGGATTCTGACTGACCATGTTTGCAAATTATTTTAGTAAAGAAAATAAACTAGTCCAGATTTTCCCTAGAAACGTTTCCTTCTTGGGAACTTTTAAACTAATGTATTTTCCAAATGGGTAATTTCATTTTTCTTAAGTCGAAACCTTTTATGTAGAAATTCACTTATTAAAACACAAAGTTTCTCCAAATCAAAACTTTATTTTCAGTCAAATCCACATTTTCCTAATTTTTTTCTTTTTAATGAAAGTTTTAAAAATGTTTATATTGTTTGACTCCGAAGTTTCCTTTCCTATGTCTGCAAGCAATTTACAGAATATTCTGCCAGAAACTCAGAGCAGCCAACCATATTTGCCAGAATCAACGTCTAAGCAGCTTTGCTACTTGCTAAAAAGAGGGGTAGACTTTCTTTAATGGTTGCTGGAGACAAAAATGAAACATAATGAGAAATAAATGGACCACAAATGCACCCCTTTTCACAACTCTGCCTAAAAGCAGAAAGGCAGGCTGGGAGAGGAAATTTTGTAGGACTTTATTCCAGCAAGACTGAACCCTTTGGAAGACAGTGGGTACTAGAGTGCATTACAGATTAAAAATTCCTGTGTTTGTTTATGGAAAGACAGCTCCAGAAACTGCTGCTTAAGTTATTCCTGTCAGAAAGCCACAAAGGATTCAAAGGAGCAGGGAACCATCTCAGTGCTGAGCACAAAACAGGCTTCCAAACCCTTTTGGTGGACCTTACATTAACATAAAGCTTTGTGCCACTCAACAGTAACATCAAAACCATCAGCATGCCATGGGCTGCCAAAGCACGAACTGATACTGTGCATTCAGCCTTGAGGCTGTAGATTCATTTCTTTAGCTAAATAAAACAGGGGACATCTGTTCTTGGTAACAGAAATAAAAAAGTCACTCCAGTGGGATCTTTGCATCTGAGGGGAAAAAATATATAGAAGAAGAAATGTAACCCAAATGTTACCACCTGAAGAAGTCCTTAGTATGAGAAATTGACACATTTTATTCCTGGAGGCAATGAAACAAGCTAAGTATCAATTTTGATCATAACTCTCACAGATAAAGCCCAACTTGCTGGACTGGCTTTAGGAAAGAAATAATTTAGACTTGTCACATTCCTCTGAGAGTTTATCCTCTCATAGAATCCCAGAAGAACTGAAGTTGAAAGGGACCTCAGAAGCTCATCTTGCCCAAGCCCAATGCTCAAGAAGGGCCACCAAGCATGGCTGGCTGCCTAGGATTAGTGTCCAGATGGCTTCAGAGTATCTCTGAGGACAGAGAATCCACAATCTGCCTGGGCAACCTATGCCAGTGCTCAGCCACTCTCAAGAGCAAAAAGATTGTTTCCTTGATGATCAGAGAGAGCCTCCTGTGTTGCAGCTGTGCCCATTGCCCCTGGTCCTGTCACGGGGCACCACTGAAAAGAGCTCTGTTCTCTTTATACCCTCCTCCAGATATTGATACATGTTGGAGAAATCCCCTCTGAGCCTTCTCTTTTCCAGGCTGAACAGTCTCAGCTCTCTCAGCCTTTCCTCACAGGAGAGATGCTCCAGTCCCTTCATCACCTTTGTGGCCCTTTGCTGGACTTTCTCCAGTATGTCCACATCTCTCTTTTACTGGGGAGCCCAGCACTGGACACAGCACTCCAGGTGCAATCTGTGACAATGACATTCCTGTTCATCCCGTGACACTATTACAGTAATGCTCTCTGGTCTGTGAAAACTACTTATTTGAACTGCATATTAAGGGACGTATTTTTGCGTATGCATTCCATTTCCACTTTGCTTGGAAAGGGTTTGCATTAGAAATACAAGGACGAAGAGAAAATGGATTCTCTTTCATCTGCCACACTAAGAATAACTGATTTTAAAATCATCTTTTTGTAAAGAGATTGATGCATGGCAATGTTCCAACAAAGGTAATTTCCCTAATACTTAACAACATAATCTGTGTAATTATAAGATTAAAAATGTAAACCAGTTCAGTTTGATAAATAAAACAAAGATGTGTATCCATTATATTTTCAAGCCTTCTGCTTCCAGAAAACAGCTGTAAATGAAGCAGCTGTACAACTGGAGAATACTGATGCAACTACTTTGGGACCTCAGGAAAAACTCTTTGGGGTCTTCTACTCTATGTGGAAGACAAAGTACCATGAAATTTACAGGAAAACAAAAACTGAAACATTCTCTTGTGCAACAGAAAACAGAATTAAACAAACCTTTTCCTCTTGGATCTGCTACAAATTTCATTTCCCCATATTAAGGGTCAGTCAAGAACTGAACAGAAGGAAATAGATTTTGATAGCCTAAAACATTTTCTAGCTGTTTAATAATAAAATCCTAAAATATAAATTATATATCACAGTTCAAAGAATTCTTTGAAAATTTATGCCCTGCTTTATCATGATTAGCAATCCACTGAAGACTATCATAAGGACAACAAATCTGCTATGATGAACAATTCTTTATCCAAAATTCTGATGAAAATATTAATATAACATCCCAAATTTGGAACATTATTTACCTGAAAAACATGTTAATAATTAATGGATTTTAATTGAGTATGAATATATAATGTAAATTCTTCTGTCTCCTAATAGAGGACTAGGGAGGAATTATTCTCAAACTCTTCTGGTGAAAAACCCCCAAGTTCTGGCCTGGATAAAAGTTGCAAATGAAAGCTGTATTTAGATCTTGTTAAGCCACATAAAAAGAAAAATTCAATATTGCTGTATTTATTTTTCTTCAGCTCACGAGGAAAAGCAGAAAGAAATTAAATTGTTGTTTTAGCTTTAAATTAAACATGTTTTATATGGTCACAAACCAAAATTATAGCTTCTTGTTGACTAACCACAAAACACAGCTTTTCTTTAGACAACAGTAAAGCATTTGGAACAAGAATTAAATACTCTCATCCAGTGAACAAAAAAACTGAACAAAGTTACACAAAGTTGTGCATTTCATTAGAACATTTTGAATATCAAATTGAAAACATGATGTGACTATTAATAAAGATTCTGCTGTTTAAAGTAAAAAGCTCTTAGAAGTTCAAATGACATTTCTATTAGCTCTGAACACCTGAAGAATGCTGTAACAGAGATGTGGCTAGTACAATTCCTATATATTGAAATCAACAGGCAGTTACATGAGCCCAAATTTCTGAAAAAAGAATGGAGAAAACCACTGTGCCTTCACCTTATGAAAAATACAACTTATTGCATCTATTTAACTGTTTTCTAGTCAGCAGAGAGACAAAGGGAAATGTGTATAGAGAATAAACAAGAGTCATCATGTTCCATGGCATATCTAGTTTATCATAGTAGCGCTCCTGAAATATCTTGGACGGGATGAGAATTTCTTTGGAGCATACCCATGATAAGAGCTGATTTTCTTGGATGGAAAAAATCTGTTTAAATACTAGCTTCTTGTGACTAAATGGAAGGACAGAGCTGTGCAAGAAATAGAACTCTGACTGCAGACTACAGATGCTACAGACACTGGGAAACCTCTGATGTATTAAGAAATTTCAGGGACAACAGATGGACATGTTCGGATCTGCTGAGCATTCAAGCTTCCCACTGAACTGTTTATTAACTTCAGGACTACAGCAAAAGTCTATCAAAGCAAGAAAATCCTACAGGACTTCTCTCGTCTTTCTCAGAGGCAACAGGCACTTTCACAGTTTCATTTCAGGCAGGATAATGGGATGGAAGCCATAATGGAGATGTCACTCAACACAAACAGTTGAAATAGCTTATTTATGCTTTGGCCATTAATGCATGCTTAGGGAAACATTTCTAAGTGCAAGTGCTGAATGTACGGGAGAAATGACTGTCTCTAACAGGTAATGCAGCGTGACATTAAAATAGCTTAAGAAAGTGAAAAGGACCCACCGACTCTTTTCTGCTCATAGTTTTGCTTTGGGAACGTGAACGGGAGATGGTGCTGAAAAAGGAATCCTTTTTTGATGCAGACAAAGGTGGAGATCCTGTAAATTCACGTCCTCCAGACAAGCTCTCTATGCTTGGAGATGAACTGATGTTTTTTGAACTTTGGCCTGTAAAGCAAGTATAATAAACCAAAACAGTTAATCAATGAGCATTTTCTTTTCCCCATGAATACTTCCTAGTCTTAATTGACACTGACTGAGAGTCACAGACAGCCCAACACAGAATGAAATGTTGAAGTGTGTCAGCATGCACTGAGAGACTGTTCTCACATGGAACTGATTTTCTGTATGAGAAAAGAACACAAAATCTTTGTGTATATATAGATATATACACAAACATACACTATCAAGTACAAACATATGTCTATATATATGCTAAATGATGTATGTGTGTATAAACACACATACACACACAGAGACATATATATATATATACACCACCTCACTATATGCACCCTAATATATCCACAGACTGAGGAACTCCATGCCCTGCGTGGCAAAATGAGCAAAGTACCATCTCTTAATGATAAAATCTGGTATCATCAACACTACAATGGAAATAGTTTTTTCCAACTATAAAACTTGGCAAAGAATGTTAAGAACAAAAACTTCAGCTTCCAAAAGTGGGTTGGACACTGAAGATCTGGATCACAATTAGACTTTAAACAGGAAAAAAACATGTTAAGTTTGGAAAAGAATGCAAGTTCTCATGCTTCAAATTTCAAGGTCATCTCCACCTAACCGTCACTTTTATAAAGTCTACTCAACAGTTTTGTTTTTATTAGTTCCAGGAAGAAAAAAACCCCAGTATGTCAGTTTTCATGAACTTTTATTAAGAAAATGTTGCCTTAGGACAGATGCTAGTTTAAAAAATCTTTTTATCATGTGTATGATGAAGTCCAGCTAGAATAACTCCATGAAACTGTAGAGTTTTCCATTCTGGAAAAAAGTTAAATAGCATATAAAGCTAATGCTCAAGCATTCTCCCCGTCTCTTGTCTGATGTCTATTCTGATTGAGAGGGTTTATGTTCTCCTTTTTCTTTTCCTTTGTTTTTGGTGTGCTTTCATGCTACCATCTATAGCATCAATTATGATCTTCTGCAATTAGATCATTCACATTTTCTTAAGAGAATAAATACAGATTTTTTTGAAATACACTTTTTGCAAGGAGACTGTTAAATGCAAAGAGACTGAACTAGTAAAGAACAAAACATCATGTGTGAATAAACAGACCTTAAATGACAAAACCCAAGAAAGGATCTGAGTTTAATATTCTGAATATTTTTCTAGAAGAAAACTCATATAAATTGCTTCCCACCTTGTCCTTCATTCTCTGATGCTTTACCCTGCTCACCTCTTCCATAACCCTCCTACATTTTATGCCCTGCTTCTCATGCCTCTGTGGACCTTCCTGTCTGCCTCCACCTCTTCTTCAGATTCCTCCACACTGCCACACTGCAACTTCTCATTCTAACTTTTTTCTTTATATATTCTTTACTTCCCACCAACTTCATTCAACTGGATTTTTCTGTTTCTTCACAGTCCTCCTCCAGGCACTTACTACTTAGCACTTAGCCTTAGGAGTTTCCTTAAAAGTGCATGAGATAGAGGCTGTTGTAGATCTCACTTAGCTTTTGCCTTCACAATTTATAGAAAAATGGGATATGCATTAATAGAGTACACTGTAAATAAATCTGGAGATGAAAAAGGAGAAAACACTGCATGGCAAATAGCAGAAATAATTCAGTAGCAAGGAAATTTTTAGAAAATTTCTAATTTTAGGATAAAATCATGTCACTTGGCAACACGGTTATCCTTACAGTTGCCTTTATGTAAGAAAAAGACTTTTTATGCATTTTATAGTAGCCATTTACAATGGAAGTGTGCTTTTGCAGTAGATAAACTTAAAAATAGTTTTGGAACAGATGGAATCACATATTTTAGCAAATAAAGCATTTATAAAAGCAATTCACATAGCTAAGCAAGAACAAGCAATATAAATGCTAAATGTAAAAAAAAAAAACCTATTTGCTGGACAGAGTAAAGCGCAACAGAAAAATATTTATTAAGTATAAATCAGACTGTCTCTCTTTACTATCATAGTAATAAGAAGATATATTCCCCATAGGGTCAAGATTAAAAAAATAAACAAAAAAAGTTAAACAATGAGCAATGTGTATTTTTCCCATACTCTTCACTGTATGGCCTGGACATAACACACTTCACCTGCAAATAAGCAGATTATGTGATAAAAATTCACAGGTAATATTGAGAGAAGAACACTTTAAATGTATTTGAGGAACCCACACACATGAAATAATACAGCTTGGTAAAACAATGGAAAAAAAAATGATTTGGGAAGATTTTTTTCCCCTATATTCTGTCTTTCAGCTCTAAGGAAAAAAAATGTCAAAAATACAGTAAGAAATTGGCAAGACAGAGAGGTGCGCTTATGGCCACTGCAAACAGCTACTTCAAAACATGGATCACAGTTCAGAGGAACAGACTATGCAACTACTTGTATAATCAAACAAGATTTTGTGGACAGAATAATACAATTGTCCTAAAAGGAAATTTGATCAAATAACAGCGAGATTTGAAAAGTCTGTTTCTTATGGCCTATAAAATACAAAATCAAAATAAAATATAAGAGCAATACAAGATCTAGTTAAATGAAGATAGAGACATAGTAAACCAAAAGGGATAAAAATACTGTATCTATATGTTTGATACCCATGTAAGAAGAAAGGTTAGGATGCACCTGAAACTTCTGCACGAATAAGCAAATCTGGGGAAATTATCATTAGGAAACATTATTTTTTAATTCTGCATTCAACCCTTTCAACAGTGCTATGACATGAATTACTTGGGAATATAATTGAGATTTAAGTAAGACAGAAAGAACAGCACTTATGAATAATTACAGTTTTGCAACTCATAAAGCAGAATCATCTATGATTTTCCCAACACATAAATGTAATGAATCACCGAATATTCTGACCGGGAAGGGACCCACAAGCATCATCGAGTCCAACTCTTAAAGGAAGCTGCCGCAATAACATTTAATTGAGTCACGATGTTGCTTCTGAACTCCTTTAGATGTATCATGTACGTACCGAGGCATCAACAACCCTCACATAACTTTGGAAACAACACTGTAGCACCAATGTGCAGATTTCGGGATCTCGGGACAATGACACAAGGGCCAGAACCTTCTCTGTTCTGTGTATTACTGATTCTACATCTATCTTAATGTGCAGTGTGGTACATTCTGCTCACTCAATAGCATCACAAGAAGGTAATGGGACAAAGTTTCTAATTTTGGATTGTTCCTCAAAAAAAAAAAGAGGAAAAAGAAAAAAGTCTTATCCTTCATGTGGAATCAAAATGCATAAAGTTTGCAATAAAGTACAGCTAATAACTAAACTCCACATCCTTCTTCTTTAGCAGCTTAATCAGCAACCTAAGAACACAATTGAATCAAAACTCTCATTTTTATCTGCTTCTTCTGTCAATATCAGACAAATACATTATGGCAGATAAATGCATTATACAAAAAAACCATTGGAGAATTCTTATCTCTGACCATCTAAGCATATACCAGAAGGTTCTAAAATCTATATAAAACAAGCTGAAGAAACCCCATAAACATGGAAATCAGATACATGCTTATGAAGCACATAGAAGAAATACGTAAGGATCCCTGACATATGCAGTAGTCAGAACACATTACCATGTAGGATGCCTCAAATATATATATATACACACTTATGTATATATGCACGCTAAAATGCATAAATAGTTCACAGTAATGATGCACAGGATTTCACACACTAAAAATATATCCATTTCTGAGGCAAAAAGGAGCAACGTTATCTCCATGTGCTGGCTTCTAAGTGGCTCACTACGTGTGTGTTGCTAAAGATACTGGGACTGACCCCAGTGTTACAAATGCTCTGCCTCAAAACCATTTGGAAAACACGCACATGTGGCAGTGGAAAAAGGGACCAACCTGTGGAGACCTGCAATATCTTGAAAAGAATGATAATTTAAATTTAATGTGATCAATAATAAGCGTGCATAATAAAGTAAAAGGTGATGGCACAGAGAAGACTTACAATGAAAGGAAAGTGAGCTTCAGGTCTTACTAAGTTTGAGTTAAGTTATGGGGGAGATAACAAGGAACTTTGGAGGTCCCTGCTAAAATAAATGAAAAATCAGAGGAAGATGCAAAAAAAGACATACAAAACTGATGGCTCATTCTGTTTGGTCCCTACAGAGGAAAAGAATAGCTTTCATAGTTATAAGAAGAGCAAGGACAAAGGTACCAAGAAGAACAGAAGTATGGCACCATATATAATTCAAAACCATTTGGATCTGCTCATCTGTCTGTATTTGCCATAGTCAGGATGTAGGGTATTAAAATTTGCAAAAAGAATGAGATGAGTTTTATAAAGCTTTTCAGATAAATTAGTTTCCCCTTTTCTCTTGCAGTGAAATTGGAACAAAGGCTTCCAGAACTTTTAAAATTCATTCAAACCACCTCATCACACATATCCATAGGCTTTTTATTTCAACGAAGGCAGATAAGCTCCCTGTTAGTCAAGTGCACTACAGTAGATGTTCGGCCCAAAATACCTGCCCCAAATATAACAAGAGGGAAGCAATGCAGCTAAAAGAGACACTGATGGTGGAATTGCCCCCCCATGACAGAGTGTGAAACGGGCTACAAAGTGCAAGCACACAGAGATTTGTAATACAGATGGATGCTGACGCATGGCGGATGCCAGTGAAGAGATACAGACGCACACAGACACACAGAAACACAGAAACACACACAGACACAGACACATACAAACACACACACGCACACAGACATACACAGACACACACAAACACACAGACATACACACACACAGACACACACACACACATGCACAGACACGCACACACAAATACACATACACAGACATACACAGACACACACACAGACAGACACACACACACACACAAATACACAGACAGACAGACAGACAGACAGACAGACACACACACACACACACAGAGCGGTCGGGAGGGCCGCGGAGGAGCCGAGCTCTCTCCCAGCACAACAGCGGCGCTCGGTGGAGGGACAGTGGCAGTGCCGGCGGGCGCCGCCCGGGCCTACCTGCGGTGGCCGGGGGATGCTGCTGGGCCTGGCCCGGCCCCGGCGGCGCCGCCTCGCCCGCCTCGCCTGGCAAACAAACAACAGCGTTAGCGCGGCCCCGCCGCTGCTGCTCGCCCGGGGGAAGAGCCGCAGCTTTGGGGCGTTCAGCCAGAGCAGCCTGCTTTGAACAGAAAGGACATTGTGAGAGAGCGCTGTAGGGACAGGCAAAAGGAAACGGGAAGGTTGGGTAACCAGTGGTCACAGGCTGCAGAACCCCCAGTGCTTTTAAGCGATGATTTAGGTCAAAATCGAAACTTAACTGAAAAGTCAAAACTGTTTTGTCGCTGGCACTTCACAGAGACAGCGTCATTCTGTTACTTGGGAGCATCACAGAATGGCTCAGGTTGGAAGAGACCGCTGGATGTCACCTGGCCCCTTGCTCAAGCCCAGTCCCCTAGGCCACATTACTCAGGATTGTGTCCTGGTGGCTTTTGAGTATATCCAGGAAAAGGAGACTCCACAACTTCTCTGGGCAATCTGTTCCAAGGCACAGTCACTTGCACAGTAAAGAAGTTCCTCCTCATATTCAGGTGCAATTTGCTGTGCATCAGCTTCTGCCCACTGCCTCTTGTTCTACTCCTTGGCACCACCAAGAAGAATTTGGCTCCATCCTCTTCACATCTCCCTTTAGATACTATTCCTTCTCTGTCTCCAGGCTAAACAGTTCTAGGTCTCTCAGCCTTTCCTCCTAAGTGAGGTACTTCAATCCTCTAATCTTTGGAGTCCTCCACTGGACTCACTCCATGTCTCTCTCGTACTGAGGAGCCTAACAAAAAATTTCATAATTGCCTAATAATTTGTGTATTTATATGTTTTTAAAAAAAGTAAAAAAAACCCCCATTTGTCAATCTGTGTTTTATTCCTTTAATTTGTACTCATTTCTGCTATTAATAAGGACAATTCCTTAATCCATATGAAAAGCATACTCATTTTCTAGAGACACTTCATAAATAATTCTAAATAGGGGGATCATTTCTTTAGGGCATACGTGATGACTGAGGAAATTCTGTTTGTGTTACAACCAATACCACAGTAATATAAACTCACAAAAACAGAGCAGACTGGAAACTCTTTAAATAGCTGATCAGAGTTTCAGCAAAACTTTGTCTTTAAATTGGTCCTCTAATGTGCCCTTGTGATAAAGCTGCATTCAAATCGAAAGCCTTTTGGGTTTCACTCTGAAATGACCTATAAGGAAAACTGTATCTGGCCCTATCAGGGAAGAAGAGAAAGAAAAATGCTTTTTTTCCTTAATAATACACTGCCATTTGGTAATCAAAAAATATCTAGTTTCTGATTGATGATTGATTCCACTGGAACACAAAGGGGAACAATTCCGCTCCCCCCCCCCCCCATGTTTTTTCATTATCAGTATTTTTATCTTTCAAAATAACCACCTCAACTGAAAATCCAATGAACTCAATATCTGAATTCAACTTTTGTGCCAATGAATTACTTCACTGTGCAGGATCAAGAGAATTTTAATCCCTCTTCTGTTAGCAGGCTACCTTGCATAAGTAATCAGTAATGATACCCGATCTTCTGTGCTGAGGACAGGCTGAATGGGATTAATATATTATTAGGAGGAACTGAATTTTCAATTAGGTGTCTGGATACTTTGTTCAGCTGTGATTTGTAATGCTGAAGACTCATCTGAAATTACAGGCTTGCAATTATGGTTGGGGTTTTTTTTTTCAGTCTTCTGTTTTTCCATTTACATTATCTAAATGATATGCATTTTTTTTCTTGGAGAAATTCAGCAAGTACCAAAACTTTGGAGTGAGAAATAATTATAACTGATCATGTAACCCAATCATCCCTCACCTAGAGTATGGCAGCATGAATGATAGCTGGTTTGTGAGTGGTAACTGTTGAAACAGAGCTGTTAAAGTTGGGGTAAGATTATTTTGACAGTCCTGCAAGGTATTTTGTTACCAAGGACTTCTTCACAATGTAGATGAGCCAATTACTTATAAATTTCTACATATTAATTTAAGTGATCAGTGCTAACTAAACATTCAAAACCTGAAAGGACCAGTAAGAGAAAAAGGGATTACTTATTTTATGGCTTGATGCCTGTTAGATTTACAGCACTTTGGCCTGTTACACTGTCCAACTGAGCATCTGTGAGTATTACATCAACTGGAAGTGCAAATGTCTATCAATTTAAATCCTAAATCCATGTCTCTGCCTACCTCAGCTAAATAACCAAGCTTTAGGAGGCTGAGGAGAGCTGAAAACACAGTGAAGAAACAAGAACAGGAGACAATTAGTGACAGCTAGTTAGTAACTTGGGTGCCTTTTATTTCCAATCCATGCCAAATAGCTTTTAGTTACTCAAAACCTACAGCAGAATCCAGAGCTACAAAAAATCCAGCGTAGAAGCTAAAAAGTTCACCACAAACATGAGTGGAATGAGAGCTTCTGAGAGTATGAATATATTTTAAATCCTAAATCTCAATGCCTGGGACATAAGCACTGGCAGCTTCTCATAGCTGTGGAGAGTGTCCTTCCTCACTGGAGTTGCTGTACAGCTCTTTCTTGAAGTGGTGTTCCTGACCTCCACAGAACTGAAAAGACTTTTGCTTTTAAGGTGTGATGGAGACTGTGCTGTTTACAAAGGTCCCTGCATCAAACTTCAAAAGGCTTTTTTTAGACTCTCTCCACCACAGTGTCATTGCAAATAGGGATTTTTTTGCTGAACATTTAAACTTATTTCAGAGAGAATTCACTGGGGAGCCTTCTAAAACACTTTGTATTTCCTTTTGTTATTTTTTGTGTCTCTTTAAAAATATAAATTATGGCACTTGCAAACATAGCTGCCATCATTTAAAATTTTCATACAATTACAGGTAAAACACTTATAACTGTACAGGTCTGGAACAACAGGCATAGAACTAATAAGTAAGACAAAACTCACTGTCATCTGAACCTATTAAAAATAGTATATTTACATTTTTTTGCCCCTAAATTACTTCTGCAAAGGCTGTACCAAATATGGATAGAATATGCTAAGAGGAAGCTGCACTATGTTTTTTCCTGTTACCATGAAAGATGCACTATGTTTTTTCCTGTTACCATGAAAATGCTTTGTGCCCTAGATCATAAATTCTTCATAACTTTACCAAATCTCTGCAATTCCTGTTGATAGAGAACAGGATTTGCATCAAAGTTTCACTGCACTTCAGTTTCATGGTCTGCACTGCAAAACCCTTGCTGGAGCAAGTTTTGAGATTCTTCTATAACTGAGAGAAGCTGCATATCTGGATTTTGCCAAGCAACTGCAGTGGCCCTTACAGAAGTGTCTGTATGTGTCTGCTCTAAAAGAACAGCTGTACCTTTCAGTTCTGCTCCCTCAGTGTCTGCTGGGGATGCCATGCACCATGAAAGGACCTTTGAACCATATGGGTGCCACAGGAAAATGAAAGAACACCAGCTTCAGCTATGCAGTTTTATTTCCCTTCTCTTACACTTTCAGATCTGGTGAAAAAAAAAAGATGCAATCCTGTGCAATGGTTCAGGGCAACCAGCACCAGCCCTCAAGCTCATAACCATGACATTGGATGAGTTTCTAAAAGCAGCAGATGCTGCTTTGCTCTACATACTCCCTGAAAAGCACATACTGCCATGGGCTGGCTGAAGATGAAAAGCAGTAACCTACCTTGAGTGTGGTAGAGGATAGCAAACAACTACCAAAGCTGAGCTTGAGTCTGTTGTTTGAATAAGCTGTCCTCAAGAAACATAAAAAGAAAGGCTTAAGAAAAAGACGCAGTGTTTACTAAATAAAGTGCAGGGGGCTATCACAAATTATTAAAAGACAAATTCATATTATGGTTCAAATAACTTCTTAAATAAGCTTCACACATTCTAAAGGGAATAAGAATTTGTTTATTAAGAATTACTCTCTAACTTCCTTCCCTTGTTATTAAGTATTTAGCTAATATTGTTATGCATGTGATTTTTGCCAATAACCTGAAAAAACATGTATGAAATGAGTCTTTCAGTTAAAAAAGGTTGCATCTAAAAATCTCAAAAATTGATTGGCTTGTGTTTATGGTAATGATTAAGTTTGTTGGTCTGTCTGATGCAGTATCTGGTTAATGTATTTTTAAAGGTTCAGAACTTCTTACATTACTTGTACATTCTTGAGATAACATCTAACTCTGTATTGCACTGCAAACGTGCTGTTGTACTTGGCATAGGCATCCTACCTAACAAAATACTTTTCTTGCTGTTTCCTCCAAATAGGTACACTGACATGAAAAAGAATAGAAGAAGGAACTTTGTTCAGCCCTGAAGATGTATGACAAAGCTTCTCAGTCACACCGCTGCCACACGTTTTACCTTTGCCCAGCTGAACTGGCATGCTTTCAGACTTCATCATCCTCTGCTGCTGTGACTGGTGGTGCTGCTGCTGCTGCTGGTGGTGCTGCTGGTGCTGAGGGGCTTCCACTGTGCTCCTGGTTGACATTGAAGAGGGAGGGAAGCTGCTCCCGCCGGCAGGAGTGCCCATTGCCCCACCTGAAGCCATGGCCGGAGCAATGAGCTTTCGGCCAAAATTCAATAAGCTGTTGGAGACTTTGTTAATGTTCAGAGGGGCGGCTTTAGCACTGGCACTGAGAAAATAAGAGGAGAAATCATAGCATCATTGCCAATGGTTTGAACAGGCACAGCCATACGTGCATAATTCTTCAAAACTTGAAGATAAAAATCTGACAGTTGAACATTACGAAGTAGGTGTTTTACTACAGTTGCACTGGAATATACACAGACACCACAGGGACTGGGTGTGGTGTGATTTTTTTTCCCAACCAGTAGCGGACAAATTTTTTTTGGTCCTTCTCCCTGAAAAATGCAGACGAACACCAAACAAATTGACTTCGTACCAATTTTCTTAGTTTTCTTAATTTGCCTTTCTAAATTAAAAAAACCAACCAAACAAACAAAGAAAGAGTGACAAAAAGCAATCCAGGCTCTACAGAATCAAAACCTTTATAAAATTGAGTTTTTGCACTTTTTCGAAGACTGCTTTAATATTTATTTCTGCTGGATTAAATTTTCTCCAATGTTTAAAATTACTCAACCCCAAACATTTCTTTCAGCAAGCAAAGCTAACACTAGACTGTCCTTTTAGGCTGGCAGAAGTAGATGTCTCTTGCTCTGAGTTCACCTTCTGCCCAGCCCAATAATTTCAAGCCAAGCACTTTTTAACAGGAATCCTGATTTCTAAAGTGATTTTGCTGAAGAACTGCTTCAGGATATACCACATATACTGAATCACAATCCTTATCATTGTTACCTTTTATTTTTAACTACACTGGCTATTTAATTCACTTCAGTTATATGCAACATTAAGAATGAGGAAATTGTTGAACAATTTAATTTGTCTAAAGTAAAGAGGCAAAGAACCTTCTCATTCCCAGTGGAAGTGTTCACAGATCAGCAAAGCTATTCCTATTTGTTCATGCAATAATTCCCTGCCTTATATAATTAGTGCTTGAAATACTCTTCACAGAAATATATCACAACCACAAAGACCTTTTCACCCCTCAGGTTTTATTTTACTGATTTGTACATCCATGACATAAATAGATGTCCTTTAAAAACATGAAGAAACGTAATTAAAACCAACACAATCATTGTACTGGGGAAAAATAGCTTTACAATGTTTTGGGGAAGCTGAGCTAAAAATAAACTACAAATAAATTAATATGAGTAATTTGTAACTTCTGCAGACACCTGAAAGAGTAATTTTAATTTTGCTCTTCCTATAATGTCTGTATTTGTCTCCAGAGATGGTTTTTTTCTAGAATACACAATAGAAACATGGACACACATATAGAGTGCATCCGGAAAATAACAACAGCTGAGTTATTTAGAACCAGAACAGGTACTCAGAATAGACAGAAAAGGAGAGCTATCAGAAGGAAGTAGGAGAGCCTGCACACTCACAAGATACAGTCCCAAGCTGTATGGAGCACTTCTGCCATATACTGGTGATGAAGAAAGATGGCATCTAGAATTTTTTAGGAGGAACAGCAGTGCAGAGACTGGGACCAAGTTTTGCTTCCCAATTTATGGAAGCTGGGAAGGAATGAATGCTGAATAATAAATACAGGATATTTCTTTGTCTCCCAATTTTATTGATTGTTGCTGGTATTACAAAAAGTGCTTCCACAGTCAGCTGAGAATGATGGAAAAACTCACTATGAGGAAAGCATCTGCAGAACTATAATATACTCTTGCAAGAGATCCAAACGATTTCAAAAGCAAACTGAGCAGTTGTGGGAGGCTGAAATGTTAATGGTTAGTGACTCGAACAATTGCTGATATGCAAAAGCTACAGTTGCTTTGCTGAGGCCAGGTTTGCATCACCCAGCTGAAGGGGAGGAGGAGAGTTTGCATATTTGGTAGCTCCTGGGTGAGAAGCAGAAGTCTGCTGGCCCTGACCCTAAAAGAAATCCAGAGACTGCAGTGTGCTCACTCCATGCTGCTGTATCACAGTGCTGGATCTTTGCTGCAGAACAAAATGGAATTTCTGAAGTTATAGCTGCTTCGGTTCCATAACAGCTGCAACACCCAACATTGCAAACCCAACAGCCACAATATAAGCACCCATGTGATTGAGCATTGACGAGTTGGTTTCAAAGTCCCCTTTTAATTGTCCTGCCTGGGCAGTGAGGGAGCCAACAGAGAGTCGTGGCTTCCAGTTTATTGCAGGCAACTGAATGCCAATACTGCACCTTTAACCACTGCTCAGCTGGCACTGACTCAGAAGGGAGGGCAATACACCTTTAACAGCCTCCTGCAGGAGTATGAACATTCACCCACCACTGCACAGGCTGTACAATAAACAGTCTCACTCCCTCTGGAAATGAAATTAATGGGAGGAGAACCCCCTGAAAAGGTGGGAGAAGCAACAACAGCAGTGCAAAAAGCACTTCATGAGACAGAAGTGGAGATTCCACCAGAGAAATATCAAGTCCACGCTGTTAAACAACTTGAGCCACTAAGGGGTAACCTGTCCAATTCCTCTGAGACTTGTATTGTCTTCTTTTGCCAGGAATGATGCCAGCACACTCCCACTGAAGATCAAAGGACATGAGTCACCCCACTGAGGGTGGCCCTCTCAGGAGTCCAAAACTTTGGTCCCCTCAGACCCTCCATAACCTGGACATAACAGATTAACCAGCTCTGAGTGAGGGATGGCCAGTGGATTTATATGCAAAGGCTCACGGGAAAGAGTCAGGGAGATCTGATAATCACTTTTCCCTTGGGCCCTTTTAAATATTTGGTTATTTTTGTGGTAGACACAGGTGCACAAATGTCAGCATTTCAAACTGAAGTTGCTGCTCTAGTGGATTATGCCAGACAAGAAAAGGAGTTGGGTAAGTGAATTAACACTCAGTGTATTGCTTCTTCTATTTAATAACCTGCCTGTAGTAGGCTGAGTTTTCTCTTTTCTTTTTATAAGAACCTTCTAACAGATGAGGTCAAGCTACATGGGATCTCAGTCAGTTACCAACAGTTGCAATAAATTTAATTACATTGCCGATTTTGAGGTCATACCAGTAATAACTTGGCTGAGATTCAGAACCCAAACTTTAGTATATTTTCCCCTCAGTTTACTGAGAACAGTCACAAAAGTTGGAGTTTGGGGTGCTAGATATCACTCACTTACCTGAAACATTACCATAGAAGGAAGATAATGGTGTGCACATTGAGTCCTAGGTTTGTGTTGTCTCTAGGTCTAGAACCTTGACAATCACTGAAAAACCTCCTTGACTCTGCACAAAAAAATGTATTTACTGGAAGTAAGTGATTTACTCTGGCAGGCCACCTGAGCAGCAAAGCCACTGGACACTTTGAGCTAAGCGTATCATTGGAATTGTGATGGTCCACAGATGCAGGAAACAAAGCTTATACAGAGGCTTGTGTATTTGTGTCCAGCAGCTTGTTTGTTTCTTCTTTCCTTTTTTTTCAGCTGTATTTTGCTTAATAAAAAGTAGTTTTCCTTCTACACTGTTTAATTTGCTGCTTTGACATATATGCACACCAGGACAAATTAGTTTATTAGCATTTTTCAGATGGTTGGAAACAGACTTTTACAGGAAAAATAAACAATTTCCAAGCCTATATGTCCGAAACATGATTTTTAGAAATGCTTCCAACAGTAGCATGCAAGAATGTTTCAGATTTACATGACAGGATAGTTATCACAGTTCCTAATAACCTGTGGTGTGATTCAGCTGTGCTGTGAACTGACACTGCTAATGATCAGCTCAGAACACATATAAACTCATGAAAAATAAATAATGATGCTATATAGATATATTTCCAAGAGGTGATTTAAAAAATGTATTGTGAAGTAAAATCTGTGCAATTTCTCTGAAAGACAGCTTCAGAAAATGAACAATAGTGTGGTGCTACATCTCTGCAGGAGTTACATTAAAATTGAGCTGAAGTTCAAGAAAATAAGAACAATGTATCTATTTCTTACCATTCAAATCTCCGGTATATTAATGCAAAGGATGATTACAGCCATTAAACATGGATCAATCTACATTTTAGCCATCTAAATGTACCAGACATGCACAACAATTACAAGAAAAATACTGATTGATTTATACTGTAGATTTATCAGCAGATGCATTTAAAAGTAAGGCATCAGTTTAAAAATATGAGTATCAAGGAGATGTGAATTCCATCTATGAAGCAAACAATTTTGTTTCATCACAATAAGCATCATTGACCTTGACTGTGAAGGGTGTATTTTTAAACTAGCAGTAGGAAGATGATTCAATCTCTGCAGTTTTCTGCTAAGATGGAAATGTTTTGTTTTAAGCAGGCCTTATTCAAAGGCATTTCTCTTTTCAGTAAGTAATCACTACAAGCAATGAGAGACAAATATATGAATATGACCGATTAAACAGTTTTGTATGTGTTAAAATAAGCAATATATATTAGAGATTTGTCAAGATATTTTAAACATATCACTGAGCCTGTGGAATTAAAAGATGAAATAGACCTGGTAGTTGATTTAATTAATCTCTGTTCACTGCAAAAACATTTCTTAAATGTTACACCTTCCAGTTCTTTCTGTAGTCCAATCTTAAAGAGTTTTACCACATTTGACCTACTCTAAGCATTCCTGTCTTGAGATTAATTTATCACAGATTTTCTTCTATCTGAATTATTCTAAACAACTTCCCATCTCCTTTGGTGTGTTTTCTGAGTATATGTGTGCAATTAATTTATATTCCTACATAGATTTAATGCATTTTTTTTCTTGGAATTTAGGTTTCCAGCAGGTGTCATACTTGTTTGGGCTTCATGATTTACTTGTTTTTTCAAAATCCTTGAAGTCTTTCTTTTTGAAACTTCAAACAACTTGTTTTTTCCAGTTTAGGCAACACTTGAGATAATTTTTCAAAAGAATAAATAAAAAACATTAAGAAAATGCAATAGAATGCAGTAAGTTTTGACACCTGTCCTTGACTGATTTATAAGGAAAAAGATAGTTTTACAGTCACTCTACTTAGCTTTAATTTCTGCTTCTTTGTCCCTTTTTAAAAGCTTTTCAAATGACACAATTTTAATTTTAATTGCTGATTTCAACAGAATGTGACAGAGATGCACAGGTCCGAAAGCCAGCAAGTTCCCGCGAATCAGCAGGCAGAGGGTATGGGTGGGGCCATGTGCAACCCAAAAAACTGCCCATGACTGCGTCAATTGAAGCATTATGTCTTGTGCTGGACTGACCTGCAGCCACCAGCAGCCACCAGCCATCAGCACCCACCTTGTGGCCGCCCAGATAAGATGGCTTGGACGAGGAATTTTTGGCAATATTAATACAAACCACTTCCAAAAGAATGGAAGGAAAAGTTTTGTGAAAATTACTTCAAACTGGATTTACATTAATTCAACTTAGCTTTTGGTACATGGATACTCCAGATTGCAATTAGGTGCATTATCAGAATTAGTTGAGCTACAGAACTCATACTGGTAATGTTTTACCCCCTGCTTTTATGATACATGTCACTGTGTAAAAGTGTCCTCAGCCTTCCTTAGAACTATGCCAGTGAGTGACTGCAACACTATGCGTAAAATCTTCAAATTTTTTTTTTGTAATAATAGTCAAGGGACAGATTTGAAATAAATGTCATGATGTGTGCCTCTAATACTGTTTATGTATTTCCTGTTTAGGATAAACGTGACTTCTGAAACATTTTGTTTATCTAAGGTCTTAGTTTGGTGAACATATATTTAGAAACAGCTTACCGGGTTTTGTTCATCAAGTCTGCTCCACGTGCTTTGTAATAATCTAAATTTTGTTGGAACTGGTGAGTCACCGGTCTTGGATTTCGCTAAAAAATAAGAAAACACCTCATTGTAATTTTCTGGGAGATTTTAAACAGAGATATGAAATATGTTCAGTAATGAGGATTAGGAACTTATAGAACATTACTTTTTCTGGATCTTGGTATTCTCAAGGCAGTAATGTAATTTATGTTAAAGTGAAGACTTAAAATACTTAATGTACTACCAAATTCTACCTGGAAGTCCATTCCATGCTCACAGGAATCAGTATTCCACACAGTGGAAAATGGCTGTTTACTATTAGTGGTAACATTCCTAATTAACTCAGTAATTCTTGGACAAGAACTGATCTGATTTGTTCCTGCAGGTCAGGTATAGAATTTGACCACTTCCAAGCTAAAGTGCTATGCTTTTAAAGAAAATGGCAGTAGTATGGAGAAACTGTAGCACGCATTTTGAACTGAATCCATCACTAGCAGTATCTCTGTTAAGCAAAGAATTAATTTTAGTGAGACAACCTGAACAATCCCACTAGATGGCACACGGAGCCTATTTTTGCTCTCAAAATTTCACTCTACTCGAAATTGAGGCCATGACTAAAGAGCTGTTGTCCTATAATAAAGTATATATAATTAATATTGAAACCAGAATCCACTTGTTATTCTCCACTTCTGAAAGAATGTAAGTCTTTCATGCAATCATGCTGCCTTCAGTAGTTCTGATTAAGCATAGACTACAGTATATGCATAAATTATCTCGATCGAATGCATGCATCCTGAAGGACACTATTTGGAGGGGCAAGTAAATATTTTTAAACAAAAAAATCTGCATGCAGATGGAAATGAAATAACAGAGCAGTACAGAGAGGCCCTTTAAAATTATATGTTATATATATATATATGTATATGAGAAATGGCTTAAATAATTTCTAGTGTAAGAACACAAAATGATAAATTCTCATAATGATCAGATATACTGCATAAAAGAGATCTAAATACTTTCTAAGCATTTGCTACAAAGGTTTAATCATTTATTGGCTGTTCCCTTTTATTCTGATCTGCCTTAAGTCCTGCTAGTTGTAAATACAGTTTTAGTGAACTATGCATCAACCTTTCCGAAATAGTTGTTCACAGGTGAGAGTACATTGTATTTTTGACAGAGTTAGTCTTCAGGTGTTTCAGTTTCATATGTTGTATATTTGCTCTCCAGATTTCATTACAGACTGGAGTTTCCACTGTCTTATCTAACTCTCATTTTTCACATACCTGCAGATAGCCCTCCTTCCTTGAAAACCTTGTTTTTGGAGGAGGATACAGGACTTGAATTTTAAAGACCAAAATACTGCATGAGCACAAAAGGAGAGTAGAAAATTTATTAAATTGGTGGATACCAAAGGCCAGAATGATTTCTGGGAGCATATTTGAGGGTGGGAATTTCCAGATTGTTTCCTGTAGTTAGACTTAATCTTGTATGAAATGTCCCATTTTCTTTCTTTGGAAACACAATAAACATTTTAAACATATATGCTGTTTGTAATGTTCATTAAAAAATGAAGCGACTAAAAGCTATTAGACGAGCATTAAAAAAATTCTCATCTATCCTACCACCCACACTGTAATAGCCATACTGCATTTTTTATCTCCTGTTACAAAAACAATGTTTGAATAACTCTACCTATTCATAGAGCTTGAAAGTCAGTCCTCATCAACTGACAGCAATAACAATGAATCAGCTTTAGTTACTATTGCTCTAGTTTGGTCATTCAATACATTTCTATGATAATCAAATCCAAACTGACGTGATGAGGGTAACTGATGGTTCTGCAACTTCTATGTGAGTAATCAAACAGTGTAACTTTTCTCCTATGGAATAAGTAACTTCCTTCTTTACATGTCTCAAAGAATAAGGTTGAAGAGTAAGAGATGGCTAAAATAATGGGCACTTGTAAGCCATAAAACAACCCTTTGAAAAAGACACATTACCAGGTTTGCCAGATTTACAATTTGCTCCCAATAACTCAGTAGATATTGAAAGTTAGCAAGAACATTGAAATTTCTTTTCCACCACCCAACAAATAATAATAAAAAAGTATTACACATTGCTGCTGAATTAAATAAAAACCCAAAACCAAAACAAGAGTAAAAGATCATGTGGAACAGTATCCTGAAACATATTTATGCAGAAATGACAAGCAATTGAAGACACAAAAGGCTGATCTACTATCTAAGCACTTAAAGCCATTAATAGGAATAACATCTAACTCGAACATACGAATGAGGCTCAAGCATTACTTTCACAGGGGCCTATTTAAATTCCTATGAGGTTTAAAGGTATCAAAGCAGAAGCAGTTTAAAGTACTATTACATGCAGTGAAAAAAAGCTCTCTGAAAAAACATTAGAAATGCAATATAGTAAATGCCAAGGGTTACTACTGCAACTTATTTTGTAGCATCACTGAGATATCCTCTTGAAAAATTTCAATATTTAAAAAAATCCTAACCTGACATATATGTTATCAGCCAAGTATCTGTGAAGTATCACCACAGAAAATTTAAATACTTCTGTAAACTGAAATTCAGACAGTAAAAAGTATGTTATTTTGAAGATTATGATCTTTACGTCACTGTGGTTGTCCTTTAAGTTTTGTATTCTTTTCAACCATTTCAGTAAGTTAAATGTAAAAAGCAGAACAGAAAACCTACACAATTACAATGCTTCTTCCTTAAGTATTTTAAACTAATTCCCCTCTCTAAGCATTCAATTTGAGCTGTCCCATAAATACAACCTATGAACTAAGGACTAAATTTATTTACAAAAAACATACCTCTGTTACTTAAAATATTCACAGAAACCAGTCTTTTCCTACAAAGTGCAATTTAGAATGATCCAATTTGTGTTCTTCATTACTTAAATAAGTAATTTCTTTTTCAACTTATGTACATTATTTTGTTATTAGCTCAGATAATTTTTTTTTCTTAAAAGGATAATGTTAAAATGACAGTGAAATCAATCCTTCAAATTTATACTTTGTTGAATCCCTCCAAGAAATTGTGTGAGGGCATTATAGAGATTAACACATACATGATTTTCCCCTTGTAAGGAAAGAGAGAGCAGGAATCAGAGAGAAAAGCTGTCTATGACAATACTAGAACGCCCCTTTCCCACACTTATTTTGCAGGAGCAACCTGATGGATTTATAATTCTTCTAATCTTAATGTCCGTCTAGAGTGAACATAATTTCAACTGGTAGAAAAAATGCCCAATTTATGCTTTTAAAAGGACAATGTATGAAATTCAGGTATAGAAACACATATAAATTTATGTGATTTTGGACTTTGTCTTTTCAAAATGTATTAGGGACAGTCCAAAGGCAAAAAAAGCCTGAAAATGTTTCAGGTATCTCTGAGGCACTTTTGCCTCCTAGCCTTTTCTTGCCTAAAAGATCTCCCCTGTCCCCAGCTCATTTGCCTGCAGAAGTTCTCTCCCTGTCCTCCTGTCTATTCCCAGACTAACTCACTCCAATTCCCACGGCTGCCAGGAGGTTCTTGGGGACGTTCTATTGCCTTTATCCTCTTCCAGGGACACGGGGCTGAGGAAAGTTACAGCCACGGCTGCACTTTTCCTAGGCGGGGACTGTCGCTGTGGTCAGAATCACACTGAATGTAGACGATGCCCTAAACCTGTGCAAACTGCTGAAAAGCAGCTCCCACCGGCTAAGGATCAGCTCCATATGCTCCAATTCCCAAGCAAACCCCTTTTCCTCCCCGGCCTCTGGAGACATATCACATCACATTACCCACGGAATAGACAGGATGTAGCAAAGCACATTTGTGTGTGACAGAAGTCACAGGCTGTTCTGCAAGGTACCTAATATCTCACCCCCTGAATACACAGCATGTTTTAAAGTTTACATGCAGGTGCAAGTGGAGGAATCTCAATAACACCCTTTCTTTGTTGAGGTATTTTCTTTTCTCCCTTTTCAGTTTTATTAACAAGGGGGACAAAAATCAAATACAATTTTGCACGAAGTCTGAAGGTTCAGAATAAGAGACAAGAATGAAAAAAGATTTTCGATATATCTAATGAAAAATAAGACTTATTTTAGCAAATTTGCTACTGCCTCAACGCCAAGGGAAAAGCACTTGTCATTAGAGAAATGAATTGCTCAGCTGTTTATAAGCAAAATGCTCTGGGGGAATTTCTCAAGGCCCAAACCACAAAGCATTGCAGGGTTACACAAACATATGTTGCAGGTGTTTTAGGGTAGACAGGTGGGAAAACCTCAGCTACTAAAAAAATACTCCACTTAATAGATTGTATCTGAAACTAGATAACCTCAATGCAACAGAGAAAAACCAAACAAAACAGCAGCAGTGAATTCTACATCCAGGGGCAATAGCATTACCAAAATAATCATCTCACTAGTGTCAAATGGAATTTTTTAAAACTTATTTTTTCCAATATATTATTTGAATGCTGCCAAACATTTATCATTTTTTCTCCCTTAAACTACTAATATTTTAAGCCTAAATCAAAACCCAGACTGAACCAAACATATGTAAAAAGAAGAGAAGGATCATGATGCAATGTTGTTCTATTTATTTAAAAAAATATTTTTAGGGAGCCAATTTTCTCCTCCTTTGCCTCTTCAGCTGACATGGCAATATTGGATCTCTTCATAATTCTTGTACTGCCTAAGACGTTTTTGTATTAAAATTCTATTTTTTCCCTTTCATTTGTTTGTAATGAAAGTTGGAGGATCCTGTGACCCTACATTCAAATAGGACTGAGAGGTCAGAAAAGGTTTACCTTTTCCTGCTAGATCATCTATGCTTCTCTCTTCATTAAGGATGACATAAATATGGCAAAAAATTTGGACTGGGAACAGAGCTGAAATATATCAGCTGAGATGTGGATAAGGAATGCAGTTTGTTCCGTTCAGCAGCAGTTTTTCTATTAGGCACTAATAATTAACATGAAGTGTTTGCTAATTATTACCTAATAACTTAAAGAAAGAATTTCCTCTTTTTATTCTTTTGTCAGATATCTAAGCAGCTGTCTCCACCCCATATGAACAGACTTACACAGTATAAGCAAAGGCTTAACATTACAGAAACATCACAGTATTTTGTATATTAAACAACCAACTCACCTCAAACTCCAAAGCACTCAAAGCAAACACCATTCTCCAAACAAACAAACCTTTCTTTACACCTGCTATTCTCTTCTTCCCTTATTATACCTTCTGCAGCAAGCAATTTGGAGAAAAAAACCCATATTTTATCCATTATGAACCACTGAGTTATTAGACTGAAAAAAACCCCAGTGAGACATTAGATGATACAAGGTACTATTGTCAATTCAAAAGTGGTTCAAGGCCAAGAGCAAAATACCATCTAAAACACAGACTGATAGTCTATCGACCCTGTGTATGAAAGCAGCACAACATGAAGGGTACACTGCACAGAACTAATAAAGAACTTCCTTTAATCACAGGAGTCAGGAGATCCATGCACTAATATTGGTGTTGGCAAAGGAATGCTATAATCCTCAAACTGGGAATAATGCTTCCTGTTTACATTTTTCAGAACATGCTAGGGGTCTCAATCACGGACCTTGTTATTTACAATGCAATAACAGATGAAGAATTATCATATTTAACTGTTTCTAAAGAAAATTAAGGAGTAGGTTTTTTTTTTCCCTAAGCAAGAAAATTTCCCAGAAAAAGCTGAAGAGGAAAGAAAATTCAATTAATTGGGTCACAAATGGACGACACTCCTGAACTCTGATTAGGCTGAAATAAATTATCTCCAGTTTTGTTAAGTGACAACCCTCCATTCCCCTGGCAACTAGAAATTTCAGACACCAGGAAGATATTTTAAATACTGTGCATTACGGTCTGTTTTTAACTTCATACACACATGCTTTCTCTCACATGGGCATTCTATGACAAGAGATGAAGAACTGAAAAAAAATGACAAGTGAGATTTAAAAATGCTTCAGTGACTTGACTGAAAGAAATTTCTAGTTGTGTATTTTGGCTTCTTGTCCTAACTGCTTGGGAAGCCTTTTTTTATTTTCATTTATAGTATTACAGAATATTGTATTTTAACAGGTAGATCAAATCCCACCAGCTTTTATTGATATTCCAGACAAAAAGACTCCGACCTGCCAATGTTCAAGTTCATAACCTGTGTAAAATCCCCATCTTGAATCAACAGAATCGCTTAAGTACCTTTTAAATCTGCCTCTTAATTTAGTTGCCTATTTTTCAGCTGAACCCTTGGTTTTAAGAAGTAAATTAACTAAATAGTAAGGTATAAATCTGACAGTGTTCAGCTCTACCCTGTGACAGATTTATGCTCTGGCATCTTGCAGCCTCACACAGTTAGGAACAGGAGTTTTACAACATTGTGGAGGAAAGCTCCAGGCTTTTGAAGGGAACACACAGCAAGCCTCGCTTTAAACTCTGGAATGCTCCAAATTATGAGATTTAAAATATGACATCTTTATGTACAGAAAAGCTACCACATTATGGTTTTATTGGCACTCGTTTTGGACAACCTGCATAAGTCACTGATGGTTTTGTGAGTAATGCAGTTAACTGAAGCTTATACTTATACACCCCTTGTAACCACACTTACAGCATTACATCTCCTCCAGATACATGCTTGTACACAAATCTCACAAATCAGGGAAAAACAAGAACATTTTAAGGTGCTATTTGGTTACTTCTGCTATGTGGAGAAGAAACAGAATAATTCATGTTCTGTGTGTAATGTGCTACGTAAACCACTTGGAAAAGGTCCCCAGGGGAGTGAAGAAAGCTCACTGACAGAGCCTCATGCACACACCATACCAAAAGGAATATGACATCCAAATCTTTTCCTGTGAAACACAGAGAGAAGCTAAGGTCCTGGTGCTGCTGGACAAGCAACTTCTTTCATTTACGATTCAAATCATGAGGGATTATCCTACAGATCCATTTTGATCACTACGCCTCTTTAAAAAGGACAAAGACATAAAATCTCCAAACCTAATTTTCTGTAAGTTTTTCCTAAAAAGTTACAGCAAAGGATAAAACAAACCATTCCCAGTTCTATCTGGACAGTATTTTGCTCTTTCAGAGAAGTGCTTCCCAATACAAATATACTTAAATAGCCTTTATTACAATTGACACACTAATATTTACTATAAAATATGTAGGTACACAATTTATATCCCAAGAGTTGGAACTCAAATTCCATCATAATAGATTGGATATGATTTAGTAGTTAATCTTTCATATATTACTGAAAAAATATGAATCTATTCTTATATCACTCACCGTTTGTGTTTTGCAGATTTTAGAAAACAAATTATGACATGGAGAACTTTTGATTAGGTAGAATCAAAGTGCTTTAAGTGCTTCCTTTTGATAAACTACCTTGCAGACTAGAAATGACTAACTGAATGGTCAGGTTGCACATAAGAACAACCATAATCACCTCACTCTAACACCGTTAAATGCATTTTATAAGTGTAATTTTATAAATAACATTATTACTTTTTTAGAAGAGGGTCAGTGGCTTTATATGACTTTTTAAACAGAAGTAAACCTATCAATTGAAAGAAACGGCCCCAAGAAATTCACAAGCAGTAGGTTTTATTGGTAGCTAAAGTAAGTAAGAGCTGAAAATGCTTTAGTTTCTTGCTTTAGTAACAAATACAATCAGAATTGCTTTTACTTTGCTATTGAGGATGTCAACTTGCTTAAACAGAAGAACAGCTTAAAAATTCTGTCTTCCAGAGAGAACTTTCTGGTCCATCTTGTCTTGGAGACGTGCTGCCAAATGTCAGCCGAAAGTAGACACAATAGTTCCTAACTCGCCTTTAGCCATTTCCTCTGAAAGACTCTGCAGCTCCTGATCCTCCCAGAAATCAGGAGCCACACCACCCACTCCTTCCTGCCCTTAAGGAGGCCAGTGGCTCTCCTTCCTGCTGGGCCACACAAGATGGGCAATGAGGACAAGGAAGTCACCTGGCTGGGCTGTGCTCTCGCTGCCAGCAGGAGACTGCAGCACCATCTTGTTTGGCCCCACATGGAACTGGGACAAGTCCTTTGCTTCTGCACCACCTTACCTGTGGCATGTCTTTAACTATGAGAGGTGTCACTGTTCTGGAAGCTTTGCTTTATTCCATATTATTTCCCACCATTTTGCTATTAATTTAAGTGTAATAGTTCTTTAGCTTAGATGGATACAGTATTTTTGAGTTCTTACCCACACAACTGGCCTGTGTGTGCAACACTAGGGAGACAGCAACACTTGGGAACTGCGTTGCCATTGGCAATCCAAGAGATCAGCTTTCTCCCTTGAGTGATGACTACTGTGTTGCATATGGTGCTGCAGAATGAGGACTTTCAAAGATTTCTCATTTGGAAAGTCTTGACTAGATGACTAAAACTTTCCAAGTATTTTTTCCTGAAAATATTGCTTGTGACATACAGGATATATTGAAGATGACTATTTTATGGTGGGTTGATTAAATGGTTAATGTACCAGTAAAGAGATTGCAATGAACTTTTGAGAGAGATAACAAAGCTATTGTATCACAAGTATTGACCATGCATTTGTTGTATTTTAAAATGCTTAGGTGCACTGGGAAAGAAGGTGTTGAAACAAATGTACAAAAATGAAGTGGATTTTTAATTCATGGTACACTTACTATTTTTACGTGGTACTATGGCAACATGGCTATTCCAAGTAATTTATCATTAAACTCTTAGCCGCCTGTCATACTTTATTCTATTAATGAAACACAATAGCTGAATATTTAAATCAATAATTCTTAAAACAAAGCATAGACTATTTAATTGGAAAATACAAGTTTCTCATTTTAAGAACATGAAAATGAACAAAGAATAAGTTAATATCATGGCCACCATTAAAAAGCTTAGCATGCAGTTACAGCAAAGCACATTGATTTATTTAAAGTGAGGTGTTTAGATTACATCTAACCTTACTGTATTTGCAAATGGGAATGTTAGAACATCAAAATGCTTGAGTTCACTACAAGGAATTGAATGTGGTTATAAAAGCAGAGGTGGAGCTGAGAATGGTGCCACATTTTTGTCCATAAAAATCTATCTACCTTGCATTGAACATGCCAGATCTTAAACTTTCAGAAATTAAGGCAAATAGAAGTTCTCTGTGAATCACTGAAAGTAAATGCATTTATTTTTTGTTTCTCCTAAGTCCTTTTCTCCCAGATGAAGACGTGTAGCCAGCTTTTCTGCAAAACCTTATTTCTTTTATCGATCATATCCCATGTAAAGGTAACTCTCCTTTAAAGTACAAGTGACCTTACCCAGTCAGGCAATTCTCCTTACTTGAAGCACAGGCAGCTCATACTGCACTAGGATATCCATTATCCCAGCTCCCTGATAACTTACTTTTCATGCACCTAACCCACCCCCCCCTCCTCCGCACCCCCCCATGATGTATTATTGCTCCTGAAATATGACTCACATTCTTCATGATCAAAACTAAAAAGCAAAAATGTTTGTTCAGAGTCCTCCTCCCCCTTGCTGGTACCCCTGTAACGAAGTGGACCTGCACCCCAGCAGTACCTCTGTGTGGAGGTACAAATTAATGAGCTGCTAATGCCAAAACCCAACTTCTGATTGGCTGCAATCTGGTCATTAAAGAGAGGTAATTAATGCCAGATTGCACACACAATGCTAACAAACAAACAAAACAACCCCAAACCTGCTTTCTCTTGCCACAAACGGCAAAACAACAATACTGACATAACGGCAGCGTTCAAAGGACAGTTGCAGCTCTGCAGCGGCACCTCAGTTAATGAGTGTATAGAAAAGAATTTATCTGAAGAAGAAGAAAGTGAAACTCAACAGCCTTTCAGGCACATGAAACCAGCTTGGAGAAAACTATGAAACAGTGGCAGCTACTTAAGAAGAAAATTCAGCTGAAACTAAATGTACAAAGAGTTTGGTTCAAAATTTCAGCAATGTGTTTTCTCCTTGTCACTCATTGCTCAGGTAAGTGAATAGTGTTAAAAGCTAGAATGCAGATTTTCCCAACTATTCCTTATATGAGTGATCATGACCACATTTTATTGCTTAAGTTTTCTGGCAGTACCTGTAATTTCAGTCATGACGAACTAATACGACTTCTTTGAAATGTCATGTATGCTTCTCCATGGATTTAGTTAGAATTTAATATTATTATATAGCCACTTTTAATGTCAGCAAATAGCTAAAATGAAATGTTGAGAAAATATCAGCAGCAGTAACTAGAATATTATTAGCATAAGTAACAAAATAATTTCCATCAACCAAGCACATTATTTTTTTCCCTTTTTTTTTTAATTGATAGCTTGTGATAAAAGATGTTTCCACTGAATGAAGCTCCTAACTAGCTTGCTTAATGAATAGGGCAACTCATTATGCTAAAATATCTGTAAGTAAACTTATTTTACAGAAAAATTAAAAATAAATACAATAAGATTTCAGACAAAGGACAGTTGTTAGGTTCTTAGTATGTGGTGCAAAACGTTAATATTCTACGTAGTGCTTTAGTTTTCTAATGAGTTGTGATAAGGTTAACACTTCAACATAGAACAACATACAAATAAGAACACCCAAAGATGAAAATTACTTTGCTTATGTTGCTGTATTAGAATTTTATTTGCTAAAGGGTGAAAACAGATTTTCAAAATTCACAGTTAACTTAAAACAATGGTTTTAAACCTTTTATTCCTAGCCCTGGCTGCCTTCAGGAAGGAAAGAACATCTGGTTATTTAAGGAACACAATATGTTCACATTTTCTATGACTTTTGTTTCTAATTGGGTTTTTTAATTTTTTTTTTTATTTGAACAACTCTAGTTAGAACTATGTTTTTTAATCACTTTATATTTTTCCAATGCCCTATCTCCATATCTATACTTCTTAATTTTGCTGCCTTTGCTTTGAAAATTAACAGTGCTCAATGGTTTTGATAAGGAAAAAAACTGAAGAAAATGAGCCACTCGTGGTGTATTAAATATGCAGACACACACCTTCAGTAAATGTTTTCGGATATACATAAAAGAACCTTCCCTTATTTTTTCATTTCACATATACACAATTTTAATAGCCCATTCTTCCATAAGAAGCTCTACTTTTATATTCAGAAGGACTTTAAGTGCATAGAAGTTACTTTAATATAAATAATTGAGGCAATTATCTGTTCAAAGATTAGAAATGTGAAACAAATACTCTACTAAGCAGGTTAACTTTATCACCCTATGCAAAGACAACAACACTGATTTGAGCTTTTCATTCCACATTCTCCTAAGAAGTGAAGCTAGCCAAATGCAGAAAAGGCTGAAATTCAATTATTATGCATTGATCCATACTCATGCCAGTAAAATTAGTATCTCTCAGGCCCCCCTCTCAGAGACAGGTGCATTAACTTGTTTTCAGCTATTACAGAGATGTGTATTTCTCTTCTGTGGCACTGAAAAATATCAGGGATGTGATATCTAAAATGTTCTCTCATCTCAACTGCCAACTGGGGTTCGCAAAGTGAACTGGAAAGCTGCTGCAAGCATTAGGTTAATGGCAAGTACTAATTACTTTTCATATTATTGTTAATACTGGATAATGCTAAGGCTTCTGGTAAGGCTTGATTCCACAAAAGGTCAGGAAATTGTACTTGTCCATCTTTAAGAAAAAAATGCCACCCGTCTTTTAAGTACAGCTTTCTTCTGACATTTAGGTTGCTCTCCTGGTGATGACTGCAGTGAAAAGAAGCAAAAAAAAAGTGACAGGTTCATCAAGCCAAAGTTTAGCTCTCCTGACAGACTACATGACAAAAAGTAAGAAGGAAATACCTGTTATGTTAGACCAAGGAAAGAGAAAAAATAATAGATGTTTTTAGATATACAAACCCAGGTTATCTCCAGAATTGAAAGTTACAGATGGGAAATCTATCGGGTCCATTTTAACAACTTCATCATTTACGACAAGATTGCTTCTTAAGAACCTTTCAGTTTTATGTACCTACCCCCAACCTTTCCTAATCCAAATACCCCACAACCTCCTCTCCATATGATGACTTGGTATTTTCCTAACTGCAAAAATAATATGGAATACAATATATATTAACAAATCCGCAAGAGGTACATTCCTGTTTGTTCCTGGCCATGACTTCTAAACTGCATTTCTTGTCCAGCTGAGATTTAAAGCTCCAAGCAGCAGAGAGCAAGCCTCTCTCAGATATTTGGAACAACACTAAACATTCTTGTTATGTTCAACAAATAATGAAATAAGGCACTGGACCATGCAACAGTCTCCCAGAGAAAAGTTCCCTGATTTCACATATTAAAACCCAAGCGAAGTCTTGGAAGAAATGCCATGCAGAAAAACTCGGCCCTGGATAAGGAGAGATAAAATTGCTCTCAACCAAATGTAATTTCCTATTAGAAATCAGAAGCTTGTGATGGAGAAATGCACAGGAAAAGATCAAAGAAGGAAGAAAAATAATTAAGCACTGAATTTGTTAATCACCACTTACAAGTTACACTACAGAGTAAAATCTCTTTGTCATTTCTTCCAATCTCCTTTTACCTGCACAGGGAATAAGGGCAAACTGAATTAATTCTATGCAACTAGCAAAAATCCAAAGGTATCATCATTTCCCCACTTATTTTCGTATGTAATCTGTGCGCCAACTTTAGACTCCTACAGTACCCATGATGCCTTGTTGAGTCTTCCCTTTCATTCCTCTTCTTGAAAAATGTTGACAGACTTGGAAATGTTTGTGCATAGGTCATACAGAACACCAAGACTTCTATTTCAGATCCATGGAAAAAAGGGACTGAACAAACATGCTTACAGACACGTAAGTGAAAATTAAAGTCACACCTAGGAAAAGTTAAGAAACAGGTACTCAAGTTATGCTTTGAAAATACGTTTATTTCTCAGAGCAGGAGCTATTTTTTAGTTTTAGAATGACCCATAACAGTTGTACTTCCTTACTGTAAGAAGTCCTGATCTGTTTATGCAGCCTCAACACAAAGACCCAGTGTAAAATGAGAGGTGGCTGCAAGTCCCTTAGGCTCTTCATTCACTGGAAATCAGAACTTCTCAACCTTCAGAGTATTCTCCAAGCAGAAAAGTACAGCTCAGAAATGAGAAACAATTGCACTTTACCATAATTAAATTGACAAAGCAACTACCACTCTTTGCATCAAAGAGTTTCTAGTACTAATTCACCTGAGCAAAGGGAGAACTGCATGAAAGACGGGTAGAACTACATCCAGTATTTATCTGAAAGGTGTTCAAGGCCCACCTGAGAATGTTAATTAATAAGACACCAAGGCCTTATGAGCCTGACAACTGCATTCTGTTGGAGACAAGAGCATAAGGAGTGGAATAGTGATTAAGCCTCTTTGTGGGAAGTTGGTGGTTAATTTTTGCCCCCTTCACCTGACAGGATATCTTGTATGCTGCCCAGCATGTTTCAGAGGACAGCTGAATAATTAGTAATCACTAATTGTTTAGCATATATCTTCAATAAATGAGAGATTACATATTGAATTCAGATGGATAACTGAGCAAAATTTTCCTCCCTTTGTATCTTTCTTCTAAAAAATATTTCTATCTTGTTTAGCCATGAAAGTACATAAATAAATGCTGGGCAGTTTGATTTCACAGACTGCTGCCAAAATCTTAAGACAGATTCCTGAGATCTAACGTTAGAAACTTTCTTACACACTGAAAAGATGATACACTTTACTTCTCATCATGAAAGAAATCTTTGTGCCTGAAAGGAATGAAGAAAGCAGCTATAACGATGCAGATTTCTGCAAAAAACTGATACAGAAAAACAAAGAGACAATTTTTTTCTTAATCCACGAAAGTGTAAACACTGGTACTGAATGAAATTTTGCAGAAGGCAGTCAGAGAGCAGAAGTGATGAGTTTTTTGCTTTCAAGGAGGCTGTGCATCAAGAAGATGACGGAAATCAGACTTTACACTGGCAACCTACTAATGGGACATGTACAAAGACAGTTCAAAACCAGCAGCACAAATTCTGCTATCTGCCAGAGATTTGAGTAAGCAAAGATTACTGTGTACAGCTTCATCTCAAGCACTTTATCCACTATACAGTGAGTATCTCCTGTATATTATACCCACAAATATACACATGCCATTCTAAAACAGCAAGAGTTTTTTTTAATATACGAGTACATCAGAAACTGCATGCTAGTAATATGTGGCATGAAATTTATGAATTTGTACATTTTATTCATGTGAATTTTCACAGGCTGTAACATCAAACTCTTGTTTTTAATTGAAAGCCATAATATAACCATTATATATTGGGCAGGGGTAGTGCTTTACCAGTAACTAATCCCAGAAATTCTGTGAAAAAGGTTTTTCAGATGAAATTGCATGATGCTTTCTAGACAGCTTACTAGGATTTATACAGTAACATTACTGTTTCCCTGAAAAGTATATTTTATCCTAAAAGATGTCTGGGCAGAATACCAAGCAAAGGTATTCTAAAGAGCACATCTGCAGTTAGCAGAGCTCCTGGATAACTTTACCAGTGTCCTTTATAGTATCCTTTAAAGTGTAAAGGAACTTGTTTCTACTGTTTCCAACTCTTCCCTTCAGCCCTTTTGTCAGGTAAGAAGAAACTTGAAACTACCATTTAGTTTCCAAAATGTAGGTTGTTATTAACTTCATAGCATTTAGAACATTTTATTACAGTGATTTATTTCCTGTATTAACAAACCAAGCATCTCACCTTTGGATCCCGGAGAAAAAGTGCTCTTAGGATAAGGGAGTGAACATCTCCAATAGGTGGATAATGCATCAGAAGTCCCAAACAGGTCTGATAGTTACTTGAAATCACTAGAATTAAAATGAAAATAAAAGAGAGAGAGAGAGAGAGAGAGAAAATAAGTGTCCTATTTCGATATTCCAAACCAGTATTTTTTCCAGTAAATTCATTACAGTTCAGATTTGGCTGCCTTTTCCCACAGGGTCACTCAGAACTCAAGGATTCCTGAGAGTGCAAGGAGATATACATACTTGTGACTATACTTCGTCCAGTATAATTAAGGAGAATTCTAAAACTACGACTTTATGTCAAAGACATTTATTTAGCTCCAGATTCAGATGCCTCAATTCAGACCTCTGCAGCCCCTAAAGCCTGCCCCAGTCAGTAGGGCTCAGGACAATACTGCCAGCAGAGCTTGAAGAACTAGTCCTGTATTCCAAAATGGGAATGGACTTTCCAGACACTCCTCCACAGGCATCTAAATTTAAATGTGATAATTTACATTTATGGCTTTATGCTAAGTTTGCCCCACTGTGACTTGTTTTTGCTGAAATATCTTTTATGCTGTTCTTATACACATATTTACATACATACACACACACACTCAGACACCTATGCATATGTAAAATTATTCAATAACTCCTTTTTTCCTTCTAAATCAGAAACTTCACAAAATGTTTAGGAAAAAGGGAAAAGACTAGATTTTAATTTCATAAACACTAAAAAATATAGTACACCATTAACTTAGTTTTTTCACTTATTCAGAAAATTTTCAGCATGCTTTGTTGAAGTTTATAGTTTTGTTCTAATCTGTTTGATTTTATCTGAATCTATGCAAGCATACTCTATGGCTTTTTGCTTGTTGTCATCTTCTGTTTTTTTTTTTTTTTTTTTCCTTCTCAAATTTCACTGCCTCAGCTGTTTTTCTGAGGACTTACTACAAAACTGGGACCTTTTCTACTCTTTTGCAGTGCAGGAGCAACTCTGCTATTTCCATATAAAGCTCCAAATATGGAATGTCAAATGGAATCAGCTGCATCTGAAACACAACCAGCCAGCTGACCAAACAAATGAATAAGCAAAAAACTAAGCAGGTTATGTGNCTCCAAGAGATGGTCACTCTGGGAAACCAGACACTCTATAAGAATTCTAATTTACATTAGAAACAAGAAGAAAGAAAATGCCATACCCAATGTGATGAGGTACATAATAGGGCCATTTTATTTTCCAGAAGCTGCCCTGCTCTTTGAAAAGAGCTAGTATTTTGGGGGTTTTTGGTTGTTTTTATTTTTTTTTTTTTTTTTTTTTCTTTCCTTCTCAAATCAATCTAATTATGAGTGCAATTATTAAAGACATCTTTTCAAGCAGGTCTATGTAAACTACTTCATTTCTTTTGCACCATCTAAATCCAGGCAATCCATCTGCCACAGCTGTCAAAGCAATGCCTGTTAATGATGCCTCCACTCTGCAACATAAAGACAACCTCCAACAACAGTAATTGTAAATAAATTTCTAACAAACTTTACTATTCTGAGAACTTTAGCTGTAGTAAGAAATATCTTTAATGAAACTGGGATATTGCAAATACAAAATTATTTTGAATCAATAAAAGGCAAAATAAAGGGTGTTTTTGAAGAAAGAGAAATTTAAATAGTTTACTTTTTTTCTTTCATGTGAATAAGCCTCATATCCTCCTGCACCTTACTTCCCTCAACAAGAGGATTATGGGGAAAAGATGCAGGACTGGGCAAAATGAATAATTATAATCTGTGTAAGGAACCACTTTATCATCTTCATTTCCGTTGCTGATCCGACAGCTTGTAATTTCATACATCTGCTTTCATTTGTAAAGCACTCACTTATCCTACTCATTCTTTATCTCTTCTGCCTGTTCTTTTTCCTACCCTTTGTTTTTCTTGTTCATATTCAGGTACCTGCTTTTTCTTCTTGAAGTCACAAAGCTGGCATAATGAACACAATACAATGGCCTCCGTCAGAGTTCTTTCAGGGTATAATACGAGCACCACACACAACATACCAAATCAAACTCTCATACGTAAATCAAATTTAAGATACTCAACTGCAGTTGTGATCTTGATGCCTTTTTACCAAAGCAAATGAAAACAGTGAATATTGATATTAAATGCTAAATAGTTTTATAAGTGATAGACAGTAACACCAATGTGCTTGTCTTTTGAACAAATAAGTATGTGTTCTATTCTGCAATGTAAAATGGATTAAAAATATCCTTTCTTTATTTTTCCTGGAAGAGTTCTTTGCTGTCTCACAGGTATGAAGGAAACTAAATATTAAAAAAACTAATTTATTTTAATGGTGCAGACTTGACCCCTGACAAAAAAGCTCTTATCATCCAGAAAGTAAAAAAAATTCCAGCACTTTAAAGGAAAGACCTGCTAACTTCTGCATATATATATTTTTATCTTCAGGGTTTCCCTCATATATTTAAACTGAAAGAGGGTAGATTTAGATTGGACATAAGGAAGAAATTCTTTACTGTGAGGGTGGCGAGTCATTGGAACAGGTTGCCCATAGATGTTGTGGATGCCCCTGGAAGTGTTCCAGGTCAGGTTGGATGGGGCTTTGAGCAATCTGGTCTAGTGGAATATGTCTCTGCCCATGCCAGGGGATTGGTCTAGATGACCCTTGAAGGTCCCTTCCAACCCAAACCATTCTATGATTCTTGTCTCTTCAGGAAAAAATGTATAGTATTATACGACAGAGGGTCAGTTTTCCTAAAAATTACAGATAAACAGCAGTAAAACAAAACTGAATATGCCTATTGGTGTTAAAAGGATTTCTAAGAATCATCCACAGGATGAAGTTTCTGTAAGGAGATTCTGCGAAATACAAATTTATCCAGTCTCAGCAGTAGCTGGTGTGTTCAGCTGCCTTGTAAGAAGCTTGGTGGTTCTTCAGCTGTGCTTTTCCTTCTCTCATTGGCTTTTTGAGAGTCACATCTGGCTCCAATTTCTACTGTGAACCACAAGTTCTCTCTTCCCCAAAGACGAATGCTACTGGCATTTCTAGGGAAATGAGGAGAGAAACTCCTTTCCCCAGAGAAAACAGTCTTACTGTCCTCGTATTAATATTGTAATTCAGTGCCAGAGGAACATCAAATTGCCTTCTTCCTTCTGCTTCAGAAGAGACCGACCTTTCTCTATTGGCCCAATAACCACCCCTGGACACAAGCAGCAGTAATGTGGTGGAAAACCTTAAAGTTCACTGTACTGTCCTCAAAAATGTCCAAATTTTTTGATACATGTAATTTCTTAAAAGTTTAATGTTTGATGTCACTGATCATCAGATTACTTTGTAACCCTGGAAGGGTGGGACTACTCCCCCTGCTGCTTTACACATGGCCACGTTCTCCTTAGTAGGCCCTAAACTGAGTTAAACTTAGACAAATGAACATCTTGCACTATAACAAAAATAACTAATCAGTTCCTCTAAGAAGCAGCTATGGCTCCTTTATTTCTCTCAAAATATTCACAGCACTTTGAGAGATGAAAAACTAAATTCTAACAACGGCCATACCTACTCCTCAAGTGGAAACAAGATAAAAATACACTTATTCTAATACTGATCAGTCAAAATTAGCTCCTGGTGCAATGATGGCATTAATTTACTACGCAAAATATAGACAGACCTTCCATACTTGTTCATTCTTTTCCTCCTTGGAAGGAAATAGATAAAATACATCTGTTTTTGCATCACATCCTTCCCTCCATTCTGACTTCATTAACAACTGTATGTATATTCACATGGGTAAGCAGAAGCAAATATTCATGCTTCTGATATGACAGATTGAAAAAAAAGAAGTTTTGCAAGAATTTTTCCAAAGAAACACAGGAAATAATTTATTAAAACTTACAGCCACACTGATACACAACCCTATGCTTGGCTTGTGAGGATTATCACTCCACAGACAAAAATCTTCTTGGATACGATGTAAAACTGAACAGAGCAGTTTACAGAATGGCTGTGTACAGGATTCTAAATCTGTAAGCTCTAAAATATATAAGCAATAATCTGATAATCTAAATGTTCCCTTCTCCTTGAATAATATATTGTTTGAACAACAGAGCATTTCAAAACTAAAATAAAAATGAGAAATATAGCAGAAATAATACTTTCTTAAAATCATGTCCTTGAGAACATCATAATAGAGCACAGAAAAAAAAATCATCAGTTCTCAAACTGGCAACTTTCACCCATCCCCAAATGTGTTGTTATAAAAGAATCAGCACAATTTCTAAACTTTCAAATGCTTTGAGTACTGTATTATTATAATTGCTTATATTTGACATTTTTATAACATAATATCTTAGGAGCTTTATTATTGTTCTTATTGTTTCAAAGTTTCTAAACTAAAATTTTCCTGATGGTTTATTTAAATTAAAGATGATTATCACCATCGGGTGTTTTGAGCTTGTTTCCTTTCACCAAATAAAGAGAAGCTTTTATAAACTTATTTTGTTTGAAAATGCTTTCAAAATTACTACAACTTTGAACTCTGTTCAAAGCTCAAATATTACTGGCAATAAAAAAGAATGAGGAAAAAATGGAAAATTTTTTTTTCCAACATATAGCAAAAGGTTTTTTTTATGAAATCAAGAACTGTGGAAATTGTTATGGTTTGAGCTTGATTTTGGAAAAATATAGTCAACTTTACAGTATTTATGACTTATTTTGCTTCCTCATTCTATCATGCTTAGAGTAACTAACTAGGTCCAGCTGTAGAACAAGAAGTTACTCAATACAGAAACAGTCAAAATATGAAGTATTAGCTGTCCTGATGAGATGACTTTGCCTCTCATTTGGGCAAATGTATTACACTGCAAAGTTCTTTACTACTCTATTTACTGAGCCTGGTCAGTTCAGATAAAAGAGGGAGACTGATTTCATACAAAAGCCTGGAACATATTTTTAGCTCACATTTTAGTTAACTCATACTATGGTTGTACCTCAGCAACATAAATCAAAAGAAAACAAAACCAGAACAACTTTCCCTCCCCAAGAAGAGAGAGGCTTCTTACAAGCACAGTTCTAATGTGTTGTTTTTTCTAAAGGTAAGCAATGACACAAAATAAAATACTGATGATAACTTTCTTACATGCCTCTTCAGCACATATATCTACCAAAAATTTTGAATTACTTCAGTTTACTGCATATAAACAAGCAAGATTTAGACTGCAAAACATAATGACTTGGAATCAGATCATCCTGAAACACTAGCATTAATTTTGAAACCTCTGACCAGAATGAAATGTCCAGTTCTTTGAGAGGAATCAAAGGTAGATATATATTCTGCATGTTTATTAAAAAGTAATTAAAAAGCACATGAAGGCAGGCAGTGGAACAACATGTACGTGTAAAGTACCACATTATGTTTTCAAGACTGGGCCCTAAAATAGGAACCACAGATGTTGAAAACTTCCTATGTCCTAGAATACAAAATTGTGTCAAATATGTGACCTTGTTATAACCCAAAGCTTACAGATGGTATATACTTAACTCTGAATAACTTGCTATAGAATTCATATACTTAATGACAGCCATACATCTTGCTGCGAAATGCATACTTTGTTGCATCAGTTGCATACAGAATTTTTTGCAGAATCTAACAGGACAGAAATAAATGCCTCAATTAATCATTATGTACCTTTCTCCTCCCATTTACAATTATATAAGCTAACAACATTTTCTTGATTGCTTATTTGTCACAACTTAATATTATTGGTCATCACTAAATTAGAAGAATTCACCTGTGCACAAATTTCAGGTTTACTGAACCAAAATAAAATAAATAATAATTTTTTAAAGATGCCACTCTTGCACAGAATAAACATATTCAGTAATTGCTACTCATCTTTGCATTTCCTTCAAGATGTCTCTTCAAAAATTTTGAGTCAATGTCTTGTGCATTTTTTCCTTTCTCACAGAGGAACAGCATAAAAATATTTCAAGTATCATAGGGAAGCTTTACTCAATTCATGAGCTTGGTCGGAAGGTGGAGCTCTATACTTGCCTGTATCACTTAGAGCACATAAAATCTGCAACTCTATGTAAAAACACAGAACTACTCACAAAACAAACCTGCATTTAACTCCCAGATACAATTTGTTTCATAAATACAGCAGGCCATGTCTGATAATAAATAGCTCCTCTCCTAGTGTTTGGAACGATTTTCAATGTTAAAAAAGTCACAATTAAATCTAGCGTGTTTTAAGGTCTCTTTTTCTTTCAAAGAATAGGTTTGCAGTCTTTAAAAAAAAACTGTAAGATAGCTGATACTTACAGGCATCTCTGATATACAACAACATGGCTACAAAAATGTAGTCAACTAAATTCAGGGTGATACTGTCAGCAAATAGAGCATCCCAGACAACCAGAAGATCCTGAAGAGGGAATTCACGTCCAAACAGGAGCCTTACCCATCGCCTGAAAAAAAGGGAAAAGTTATGATTTGTATTTCCCCATTTTACCAATCATGTTTAAGTCAGGACACATATCCCAGGATCGGCTACAGTCCTAAACATTTTACCAGAAAATTTTGCAAAGCGTCAAGATCTGTAATAATGACTTAACTAATGGTATTTGTGGAAATGTTACTGCATCTACATCCAAGAAATTATACATTACAGACTGTAGAAGCTTCACTGACTGATATTATTATATGGGTGACCCTCAAAGGAGAAAATACATCAATCCCATGTACCACATTTTTGAGCATTTAATGTGATAGTGACCTAAGATGAAAGAAAGAAAAGGTTACGCAAGAATGGCCTGGAACAGCAAAAATAGGAGGCTGAAGTCAGTGGTTTATGAGAAGCCCTGAAAAGCCCAGTCAAGTGAAAGCCCGTTCAGAAGCAGATGCCAAACAGGAACTAAAATGGACCAGGTCACAGTTACTGCAAAGGGGCTTTCTTCCTGTTATGGATGACATTGCTTGCAGCTCCATGTAAAATATGCTATGGATGCTATTTTCATTAAATCTAATTTAAATCTTTACCAGATTTAATGATAATCTGCATGTAGACTATACTGTTAATTCCTGTTCATCTCTGTGCTGTTTTCATGCCTAGCAAAATGTGAAAATTTGTCATATTAAATGCAATATTTTCTTGAGGCTGGACACTTGAGATGCAGTAGAGAAAAGCTGTTTCTCTAGATTTCTCATTTCTAGTTGTAACTCTTATAATGACTCACTTGGTGACCTCAGGAAAGGCACTTCTCTTCCCTATTCCAGAACAGACCCAATAGCTTTGTATCTTTTTAGGTAGGATTATCTAAGGTCACATTTGAATGAGCTAAAGAATAGTTAGTAACATTAATCCTGAAATAGTTATTACGAAATGGACTTAAAAATAATGAATTACATTTTTAGCTGGGATATGCAAATAGCTACGCATGTGGAATCTGTTTATTCAGTGGCAAGAAAAGATTGATTGCAAATTTCTGCTAAGCAAATTAAGTCATTCTTTAAAACTCACAAAAACTTCTAAAAAGGCAACTAGAAATTTCTTGTTCAAGATTAGTTTCACTCGTATGATTTCATGTTTAACCACTTTTGTTCCAGAACTCATTGTTGATTTAAGGCATCTGGGGTTTTGTTACTTTCTTTTTTTTTTTTTTTCTGATTCCAGTATAAAAAGAATACTGGACAAATGAATTCCAGCATGCCAGTCTAGCACAAGCTTTGAAAATAGTTACAATCTGTACAAAAAGACAGTTTCTTATAAAAGAAATTCAAAGGGACTGTTGCGAGTGAAGGTTTTGTTCACTAAACTTTTATTCCCCATGCCACTGGAACCATATGTACAATCCACAAAAATATCCATGTACAGATTTAGAGATCACTACATAGAATCTTCTCCTTGCAAGATATGTTCCCTTCAAAAAGTCAAAATGCATGATTTCAAAAGACAGCATAATTTCACTCTCATATCAAACATCAAAGTTTTAAGGTCTTGTAACTTTTTCTGTTAGTACAGTAATTACAAAAGTCTCAATATTAGCTACCTCTAAACAAAAACTCTGTATTTCCCTCTCTGATCAGACCCCTTTCTTATGAGGACTTATTTTGAGACCTCAGAAAAAGAAATCAGAAGTGTTACACAGAAGCAAGGCTCAGCTAGTACATTTAATACCATGACTGTTCCACCTAAGGGATTTTGCCAGAGGTGCACGTTACCCTGCAGTGCCCAGCCTAAGGAAACTATTATCCCATGGTGACACAAACCTTACCTAAACTCTGTGTGAAGCCCCTTGCCTGCATTAGCAACTCCTCCCACCTGTAAACCCACAACTTTCAAGTTACACAAACTGTTAAGCAAGAAATCTCAGCAAAGCTTGAAGCATTTCAGCTGATTTTGCTTGCAACTACCCAAGTCTCATTCAAAAGGCTTGCTAAGAGTCTAATACACTTCAAGAGAAAAAATACACCATGGTGTAATGGGATTTGTTATTAGTCCTTTATTAGAAATCTCTTTTGCTTCTTTACTACTTCATTATGCAGTGTTAATCGTTTGTAGATGCAGGTTTATTCTGCTCAAGCAGAAGTCATTCCTTTTTTTTCTCCTGCTTTTATATTTTCTCCTGGGAAAATTAAATCTCATTCCCCAGAGGTATCACGTTTCACAGATGTAGACTGCTGAAGAACAACTGGACTTCCTTTCACAACCATAATATTGCTGTTAATTATTTGAACCTTCCTGGCTTAAAGGGAGTAAGCAATTCATACTGTTGTAAATGCATATATACTAACTGTTCTCTTATTTTTTTCAGCACTGTTTAGCTCACAGCATCTATAAACCGAGGGCCCTATTGCCTATGAACCATGCTGCCATATGGCAGGACTTCACTCGCTTTTATATTCATAAAAAAGATCTTAATTCCTTAACTAAGTGTCCACACTGAAAAGATGTCTTTCAAACTAACACATTTTTATTGCTTTTACAAGTATTTGCAGAGAATTTAAGACACCCTTAATAATTGCCTTGCACATGGTAAACCTTTTCTTTTTGTGTTTCCCCCCCCCCTCCACCTTTTATTTCTTTTTTTGGGTGAGATGGCTGTCTGTGTTTTAATTATTGTTCTGTCCTGTTAATCTTGCCTTACATCTGTTACACCTGCAGACTGTGAAACTCACAATAGTATACCTTTTATCACATGAGGTAATACAATAATTCATATTTTACCAGGCACACTTAGCAATTAAAATCTACAAAAAACCCTCCAGATTCTTTAAAGCCATAATACACCAAGGTACCACTACCTACATTGCAAAATATGTAACTGTATCTTCCACTTATGATTCCTATATAATTAAACCAATATTCTCAAGAGATCAGTAATTACTAGCAATAGATAATGATTCATTAATGACCTTACAATATAGGGAAAGTAGAAAACTCTGCGCTAGTAAAGCCATTAAATAAGGCAATGATCCAGCTTTACCAGTTTTAACGAATGCCACAACCATTTTGACAGAGACTTACAGGACAATTCCCCAACCATCAAAATTTAGACTTATGCTACACGTTCCATGTATTTAGTTGCTTATCTTCTCAGTCTTGTAAGGCAGAGAACTCTTTATTAAAAAATTAAATAAGTCTAAGAAATAGTTACAAATGAGGCAAAACAGACAGTTTAGGAATGTTTATGAGGCCAAAACAACACAATGAAATCAGAAAGAATAAGAAAAACTCTAACAACAGGAAAAGGGAAAGCATCACTCTAAAGCTAAATGACTTGATCTAGGACTTAAAAGTTGACAACATGGTGCCTAAAAAGTCCATTGTTAGGAGCATGTTTTCAGTCATTAATACATTTGCTAAACTCAATGTTCAGTACAACAGTGTTTCCACTCCAAGCATCTGCTCAAGGCTTGATTTTTTTTTTTTCATTCATTGATCCTATTCATTAGAATAAGGCTAAAAAAATTCTGCTCGTGCTTAACTTAGTTTCTTCCGCAAGCATTTCACTAAGGTCTAGAATCAAAACAACAAGGTCTTTGGTATTTTCCTTTTTACTGTGCATATAAAAAAAAAGAGAAGCCCTAATTTGGTAATTCCTTGTTTGACCTAAACACAGCAGACTGAAAATTTCTACAGAGCATGTTCTGTTTCTTCCTAACTCTTGCCACCAGCCCAAGAATGCATCTGCCACCCTGTGCTTCATCCCAGCTACATTATTCTCCCCGTATGGGAAATGGTAGCAGTGTGTATCATCCCCTGCAATGGCTATTGTCACTTGGGGGGTGTGGTGGCAGAGGGTGCTGTTCCTCTGGTTTCCAACACTTGCAAGACTAGTCGAGGTGTTTCAGAGAAAGAAGGGTCAGTAGGATTTTGCAGGATGTAATTTCATTTTCAGTGCAAGTTTTGCTGCCTTTTTTTTTTTAAATGAGAAAATTATTTAAATGGACTGTAAGTATTGAAAAGAACACCATCTTATCAAAACTAAGCACTCGGAAGCTGAGAAATGCCAAAATTAACATCAGTTGTTTACTAACGGAGAAAATGATATGTAAGCTCTGTCTCTTTAAACTCTGTCATGAATTATGTTCAAGCAAACATTTGTAGCCAGTGCAATTTACTATGTAAAGTCATGGTCAATAATTTAGGAGAAAGGGTAGACAGACTTGAGCTGTGATCTGCTTGTTCAAAAATAAGATATGGAAAAAGGATGAGGAGCGACACTTGTATAACACTTTCAGAAGAACTTAAAATCATACAGAAGAAGAAGACTTTAATAGTTCACTGCCAGCCAGCAAGCTCTGGGCAGACTTGATGCCTGCACTGTGATTTCTGGCTGTGCTTCTAACCTAGGGACACGGGTGGGCTGCAGATGAGGAAGGCTGAGTACCTCCTGCAGAGGCACCCCGGGGTAACATGGGGGCTCACTGCTCCTACAGCAGCGCTCATCAGCACTTGCGTGGGTGAGAAGGAAATACACAGCAAAAGCACCCTCAAACAAAGACATTTGGCTCCAGAAACTCTCAACAGATTTGACAGCTGCAAGAGGCAGTCAGAGGGGAGACAGGCAAGTTCAATCAGAGTATATGTGCAGTAGTTCACTTTCTTTTAGTGGCGTGAAGGAGACCAATCAAGGCAAGCCTTAGCAACATTCCAGCTTAGACCTGTTTTGCAGCCCATTTCTCAAGTGCTCCATCTCCTTCCTTAATAAATCTCATTTTTATTAAAACCACCATGGCTTTATTTCATTCAGGATTTTGTTCTGAATGTCCTAAAGAGATTAATAAAATCTTCAAATGATAGAAGACAGAGAAGGAAACATGCCTGAAGTATAATCACAACTTGTTCTTTCAGCTACTCTTCTACAAGGCTTTTTTGGAAGGGCAGTGCTGCTTATGGTGCATGAGGAACTCTTAATGATCACAGATGAGAAGAAAGGGAAAACAGCTAAGTGTCACAATTAACAAAATGGCATTTCTAAGATAAACAAAACCTTATTAAAATCCAATATTTTGTCAGAACAGAAAGAAGCCTGTGAAATCCCTACAAAGCCAAAAAACTGGTGTAAGAAGTTACGTGGGAAGCTCACCAGACTTTCAGGGATTTAGAGACTTCTAATGTGTTCGATTTAAACACTGAGAATTTTACACACGGCATACCCTCATATGCACACTACCCATAAATGATGTACAGTGTGATATTGTTACAGCATATGCTCCATTTTCTGCCTTAATCTACTTAACTTGTAAAGGGAATGAAAACAGACATCTTGCTAGAAGATGTGTTTACTTCAACCATAAATTCAAATGTTAATTCTGGATTTATTAGATAAAATTATGTGGCCTTTGTCATTTGAGAAGGCAGAGAAGATGATCAGATTTTCCTTAGGCTGTAAAACATTTAAATATTATAGATTTCTACCACATTGTCTCCAGCAGTGTATGCTGATTGTAAAAAAGTGTGTGTGATAAGGAGGGAGAAAGTATGTGCCAGCATCTAACACATCATTCAGCTTCTCCTTAGACTTAAGAGAAAACAGAGAGTATTTAAAAAGATTCCTCTTCTGTGTGTCTGCATTATCTGTTTAAGTAATTTCAGACTTGGATTTGGAGTACTGTTCTGCTAAAGAATGACATACATGCTTTAATATGTCCGTGATCTAGGGGGGATTGTCCTGTCCTGGACTCCCATAAAGATTGTTCACTTCACCCAGCTTCTCCTGTACTGGCAGCATGACGATTTGGTGGATTATTGCACCAAATACAGGAATCGTGGCCCTACTGCTGGGTGGATTCATGGTTGGTTATTTGGTTTCTCTTCTTTGTTTCGAATTCTGTTTCGCTTGCGGTCACATCCCTAGCGTTTTAAGTAGTTAAACTAAAAACCCCTCAACTTGAAAAAGTATGATATTCACAAGCTTTCTGTTCCACAGCTTAGACACTGGGGTCTTAATGCAAAGACAAAAATTACAGAGTTTGTTAACAATTCAAATAAAAAAGAAACTAGACATTTACATTACAGAGTATATGGGTTTCAAACCTACCGTAAGTTTTCCTCTCAGAAAAGACGCATTTAAAATTAAAGAATAATGATAATAAACACTCATTTATTAATATAAATCTACTCAAATTCAGGCTAGGTGATGAACAAGAATATTGTACATAGTTTACTTTGTTGCCTTCCTCCCACTTGGGAAAAGGGTTTGATATGCTCTATTGACATTTCCTACTACTGTACGTATCCTGAACTTTTTAGTAGTAATTATCTTATCAAACATAGACTAGCTTAACTCTTTAAATAAATACCTTGAATTTTATTTTTACTAAAAACTGACACAAGCATCTAGTTCTTAAGTGGATAATTTCTTTTTCCATTTGATTTCTTTTAGATTGCTGGCAAAGATTACTCAGTTTTGCATTTAAGAAGAGTTCTTTGTGTTTTGGAAAAACTCTGCATTTCCTTATTAATGAAAGTTTTTCTTTTTAAAAAATGAATTCCTAATAATTACCTCTTCTTCTTACTGTAATTTACCCTTCTCTGCAAAAGCAATTACTGCAGTTTTAAGCTAGACCAATTCTAATATACTTTTGTGCAGAAATGCACTGAAGAAACCAAAACAAACAAATGTCACTCATCCTCAAAAAGGTTAAGAAGGACCCAAGGAACTACAGTCCTGCCAGCCTTATGTTGATCTCTGGAAAGATGATATGAAGTAGCTAATTCTAGAAACCATTTCCAGGCACATGAAACACAAAAAAATCATAAGGAGTGGTCAGCAACTGGTTTTTCTGTAACACTACGAATTTCAAAAACGAAGCTAGGAACTTGTATCTATTTAGAAGAGAAAAGAGAAAGAAATTTCCTAATTTTTCAGCAGGCCAGATGGGAGAAACTGGACCTTTAGGTGGAAATTTACACTGTGGATGTAACTCTAAGTGATCAGAGACTTGCACTGAGGTAGCATTCAATTTAAGAAATTCTCAGCAGTGGGAGAAAAGTACACTGTTCAGTGTCTTTTTCATTCCTCCTAACCATTACAATTTAAAATACTCCAATTTTAGTATTTTAGATGAATAACACTTCATAAAGGCTTAGTAATTAACAGCTATTCAAGCACTGCACTGACACTGCCAGCCCTTGTCTGCAGCGAATCGAAGTTATTGGACTGTAACAATTTACTGACCAGTCGTTAGCTTGAAGGGTGGATAAAAACGTTGTACTCCAGCAGTTACCTACAGGAAGAATGATCACAATAAAACAGCTAACATACTTACAGCCATTGCTGATTTTTTTAAAGGACAAAAGTTCTAGACATTTGTTATCATTTTTTTTAAAAAGGTGGCCAAGTCGACAAAAAGTACCACAGATCAAAGCCAAGGCACATGTTTTTTCACTTTGGCCAAAGTACAGCTGTTACACCGTGGCTTATTCAGCAGTTATCTGGGCTAAACTGTGCTTTTATTCAAAGGAAAAAAGACTGAAGAATATTGCTGTGTTTCTGCGAAACAACTAAATTTAAACAGCTCAGGCAGTGTTCAGATTTAAAGACCCAAGGATCAGCCTGATAAAATTGTGGTGACAAACCAGAATGAAGAGAGGAGAGTGCTACATTATACTGGAAAAAAACCCTTTGAAGCCAATGATAAACACCTCTTATGGGACTTCATCTGATCTTCATCTTCACACTCTGTAAACCCCAAATATAATGACCAATATCTGCACTTGTAAGAGAAAGATATAGGAACCTGAATGTGTTCCTACTGAATTCCTACTGTTCTTTGCCTCTGTGTAATTAAAAACTACAGTCCTAAATACTGATGATGCATGTGCATTTTGTTTTGAAAATCACTGCAGAGTATTGCAAAAACATTTTCTTTTTTTTTAAACAAAAATAATTACAGGTGAATGATTTTAAACACTGTTTGCTGCAATAAACCTATTGAAACAAAAGAGGCACTTCTAAATTAGTGAAGTTCCTACTATCATCAGCTATTAGCAATTAGGAACTCTACCCCCCCCCAACTTTTCCATCTTAAACAGCAATGATTAAATTTGGTTTTAAAGTGGAGAAATTATATTAGAAAAACAACTCTCAGTGTTGCAATTAAAGCACAGTTCTTAAGATGATAAAATAAATTTGCTAATAGGTTTATCCACTGATTCAAGATGTATGCAGTAGGTTTAAAAGATATGATCCTTTTGTAGAATTTCTCTTTAAAAGAGGAGTCTATAATATTTTATTGTTCCATATTGTCAAATCTTCTATAGTGTTAGTACATTTTTCTGTAGAATCCACTTGGGCAAGCCTTAATCAAAAAGGCATGTATTTTAAAATAAAAGGAAGAGAGATAATTTTGTTAATAGCCCCAAAGTAAACAAATAAGCACTGATAAAATATTATAAAGTTTATAATCTATCTTTGAGACTTCCCTATTATAATTAAATAAAATGTCTTTTCTGTCCATAAAAAAATTGAAATCTATAATTGAACCATCTTTCTGTTACCCTGTAGTGAAATGTAAAACCAAATGAACTTTTTTTTTCTGGTATGCCAAGTAAAACATTTAAAAAATTTCAGGAGATTTAACTTCTTTTAAATTCTTCAGAAGCTATCTGCCTATGTCCCGCAATGGAACTGCTACATTTTGCATTCAAACCAACAAGACAACATGTCTGTTATGAATGTACAACCAGTTACCAATCCATTTAAAGTCTTTTTTTCCTCTCTAATACTGCTTCTCCATCACAGGTGTTTTCTTGTGTAACAGAAAATTCAGCTGGTAAAAAAGACATTTTTAGGTTTTCATGGATTCCCTCTTTTTAGTAATTGGTCTGTAATAGGTCAAACTTACTCTTGTTTTTGTAGGAACCTGTTATCAGACGAGACAAAGCTGCATAGGACCAATGAAGCTTTAAAATGCCTCCATAATTGCTTGTATTATCAGTTTATTAATTTTCTTTTTTTTTTGTGTGTGTGTTTTTATCATGAGCAACTTATTGGGAGACCAAATATCTGTAGAATTATATGAGACAGACTCTTTTAGGTATTGTTAGTTTGATTTTTACCAAGCTTATTTTGTCATTTTACTGGGAAAAAATGTGTGGGAAAAGCTTGTAATATTTTTCTTGTGGATGCAGAATTTTGTCTCAATCTAAAGGGCATCAGTAAATTCAACCAAATTTAGCCTGGGAGCTAGTACAGGGATTTATGAGTATTTGGAATCATACAAATTAAGGAGCATGTATTAACCTTCCCACTTCTGCCTCAGAAGGCTTTGGATTTATGATAATCTGGCTACATTTTTCAGAGATATTAACAAGCCAACTAAATAATCTTAATGAAAGAAAATGTCATATGGGGAGTTGTTGAGTTTCCCATCCCAGACCAGGAGGAGGGATAGCCATGGACTGTAAACAGCACATGGATAGGATACCAGGTCTCATGTAACTCTACCTGGAACCATTTATGGAACCTAAATATTACTTTGTGAAATGCCACTTTTATTTCCGAAAGTATGGGCTTGGTGGAAGGATGTGTTTGCATGAGATTTTGCAAAAGACCTTTTAAATCATAGGCAGTCTAGTTGAAGGTTTGAGTATTCACTGTAATTTTTTGTGTTTGTAATAGCATTAATATTAAGAGAGATAATATTTTAACACCCTAATCACACACTATGATTATTCTCCTGATGCCTACTGTTGTATTTTCATTTTGCTAATCACATTGTATTTGACACATGATTTGTACTATCCCTCTTCTTTCTCTACTTTCTTTTCTCCTTCTGTCTGCTATGTGAAAATCATCGCTGTAGGAGAAGGTTTGGAGTGAGCGGCAGCAGAAGAGAAATAACGAAGTGTTTGAGCCATGGGGTGCTGTGAGAGACTGAAATGCTGGTGGTTAATGACTCAAGCAATGGCCCATTTGGAAAAGCTACAGGGGCTTTGCTGAGGCCTGGTTTGCACCCCCCTGACCAAAGGGCAGGAGGAGAGGTTTGGGTGTGGTGGGAAACCTCTGATCTGTGTTGGAGCAGCCCAGGTGCAGGGAGGGTGAGCAGCCACCACCAGAGGATGGCCACAAGGAACTGACCTTTGTTTAGCAATAGGCTGGGTTTGAGCCAGGTAAGGGAAAAGGCCAGTGAGAAGCAGGTCCTGCTGAGGTGGGATAATGCTTTTTATCCTGCCAATGTGCTCCCTTACCTGAGCCAGGTGTAAATCTCCTCTCCCAGGGAAGGTATCAGGACACTCATGTTCACACCTGGGCCTAAAGGTGTTCATCCCTTCCTGTGGGGCAGAACTGGCTCAGCTATACTGGCATGAGAGGCAGCTGTCATGGCTTAGAGCATGTCAACCCATCAAAGATCACAAAGCACCCCCAGACTCATTTCTGGGGCCTTCCACCAGACCACTGCACATGATCCACAGGGTTGGAACAGAGTAAAACTCCCTCCAGGGGCAGTACCTGGGCATTCCCACCTGAACCTGAATGCATTGAACCCATCTCTGGACTTGCCCCTGATGGATCAAGGCTGCAAACATCACCTGGACCAACAGGATTCATGGACCATGGGTGGTGATGTCTTTTCTCTCCACCTTATCTCTTTCTTCATCTTTTCCTCATATATTTTCTTAAGTGGTATTTTTATACTTTTATATAGATGAAAAGTATAAGATAATTTCTTTAGATATTAACCAAAACACCAACATACCTACTTTCCTTTGCAACCTACTTTTTCTAAAACAAACCAGCATTATATACATTTATGTATATATATTTATACACACACACACACACACACACACACACACATATATAAACACCAGTCATTCAGTGTCGTTTCACTCCAATCCACCCCAAGGGATTTATTACCAGGAAACTCAGTAACCTTTGCCTTCAGGGGTGGGTCATAACACAAGGTGAAATTAAGGATGGCAATATATCCAAGAATATGAATTATAAAATAAACTGTACCTTTAAGATAATTAAATTATATATCGGATTGCCTCCTTTATCTCATAAAAATGCATGAATATATGTCAAACATATCTGAAGTAAAAGGACATGGCCTTTACGAAGTGAAAATCTTTCAGTTGGGTTTACAACAGAAGAAATTGAAATTGTGATACTTTGATATGAAGAAAATAAAAATCTTGTTATTTGGCAGTCAGAATCGAACAGGCATCAGTAATGAAGATTATTAACTTCAACAAAATCTTACTAAACATACCTTTTGCAGAAGCCTTACTTTAGTATTTGGAAAATTCCTTCTAATTACACTGAATATGAACATGGGTAAAACTAGATTACCACAGATAAATAAAACCCTTACCAATAAACTAGTAAGAAAGATGTGTAGAGATACTAGGACACCAAAACAGATGCAAAACCTGACTTGATACTTTTCCCCTGAGAGTCAAAATTAAACTGCAATAAACCCAAAATGGACAGAATTCCTACCTACCACTTGAACTGAAGCCTTATTTCTGCAAAACTCTTTATAAGGAAGAATATGGTATTGCAAAGTCTCTTTGTGGATCTCTGCTCCAAAGCAGAAATTTATTTATTTTCTAAAATGAGGAGAGAAGATTTATATCATCACTGAATTCAATATTACATCTATTGTATGCTCTAAAACTAAATTAAGAAGCTGTTCAGAGGCCATACATGCAGCAGTCCATTTCAATCTATTAGTCTGGCTAAATGCCTTCATACATTCAGTGAAAGGAGTCATCATCATCAATCTGCCAGTTTTAGTGACCAGTCAACTACATGTTGATGCATGCACCGAGGAAACACAAGTGTTTCCTCCCTGCTCCTACTCCTGGAAGAATTGAGGGAGGCTGTTCTAATAGGTAGCACACAATGATGATTTAGCTGCTTAGTGTAAATAACAGTGTTAGAATCACCACTTTATTTATAACCTTAGTTCAAAGGCAGAATATATGTCTGGAGCCCAATTCCATTACTAAGCAGGGTAAGGCAAATAAGAGTTAACTTATTTTGCTTGGTGAGTTAATTGCACCACTGTTATCCAGAATCTTGCTTTCATTTAAACTGTTAAACAAAAAAATGCACACTGTTTGTTTCACCCTTTCTGTAAGTGCAGGGACATGAGCTTCAACTTTTGTGGAACAGAAGTATCTCTGACTGGCAAAGTTTTGTGTTGTGTAGCTGCAGCCTAATGGGAATTCTGCATCTTTTCAGCAACGCACGAGGGCTTAGCCGTCTCATTTAGTTACCTATGTGCCCCTGAAGAAGCCCTGCTAGCAATAAAACACTCTGGTGGCAAACAGCTAATTCATTAATTAACCACAGTATTTGCTGCAAAGGAAAGCACTAAACAACGCTGCAGAGAAAGTGCAATTGTGGTTGTTCCGGGTCCCTGTCTGCAGTATGTGCGGCAGAGGCAAGCAATGCCTATGCTGTTTCTAATTATTCCAATTATCATGGCACACTATGAAAACTTGATTAATAACACTGAAGATATTGTTGTGGCAATTAGCCATATGGTTGTGGGACTTTATTCTGTCACGATTTAGCCATTAGCATCTACTTATGTTTGTCAGAACAGAGCATCCGTGACAAGTTGGAGTTCCGCTCACCTTGCCGAGTCCCTGGTGAGCAACACCAGAGAAATGTTTATTCCTGGGAGCCCCGTGCCTGAGTAAATTTTTCATGTGGCATCCGGTCTGACTGGGGACAAATGTCAAGTAGCTTATGCGACGACCCATCAAGCCAGGCTCCTTCTGCAAAAGGCACCTCGTGAGCAGCTTTCAGGGCAGACTTCTTTCAGGGGAGGATTTGACCAGTAAAATTAGTGTCAAATGTCTTGTATTCAATGTTTTCAGTGGTTAACTGTTCAGACAGCATGCACCTACCCTTATTTAGATGTGATGAAATGCTCTATTATGACTTTATACACCTATGAGTTACATATTACCATGTGCTTGAAATGTATCTCTCCAAGCAGAGGGACCACGGGGCAGCACTCCTGTCAGGTTGGTCAGCTGAGCTGACAGCTAAGTAGGCTGACGATTTTTAGGAGTCACCTTTATAAAACACAAAGTACACATTACAATACAACGCTTATTCTAAGTATCCTTTATTTTGTGGTTGGAATAACTGCTCACTTCTAGAAGTTAATCTCTAAGACAAGTGGAAGCTTGAAAAAATTCACTAATAACGGAAGGCTGCCTTGCTTTACTCCTGCACAGCAGTAGTCTCACCGCTTCTCCAACATCTCTTGCAGATCAGCTAATGGAAATGTGTTTCTGTCAGCACGTCACTCAAAAACAAAATGTTTGCAATCAAAGACAGCTCCAAACTTGTCTAGTTGTCCACGGTTAGGAATCAACAAGTTAGTCCTTATTAAAAGGGGTAGGAAGCACTCAAGAATTAGCATCTTCCTGCACAAGGATAACATACATACAACTGATGAAAGGGTGTTTACATATCTTGGACATGAGAGGAGGAAGCAATAACCCAAGTTCCTGGAAATAACAATAAAATATGAAAGAAGTTTTTTAAGAAGCACAGAACTTTAAAAAAACCTCACAGTGTTGCAGAAATTCACCAGCTACTGTTAAGAACAATAAGAATTGCTATTTTTCCTCTATTTTTCCAATACCTCTACCCTAACAGTAGCTTTCCTTTTATAGTCACCATCTTCCATCTGTATAGATCTTTCACACACTGTGAGGAGACAGAGACATAGTTTAAAACCATAAAAGTAATTGCAAAGAAATAAAAATAGACAGAGGACTCTGAGCAGGTGTAATATTTTTAACTAAATTTAACTCGTTATTTAATGACAAGAATTTAATTGACAAGACATCTGGGCATAAAACTTGCTGACAAACGTCCACGTAAGAACAATGTGCACACCTCACTACTAATAGGGCTATATCAGCAAAATAAAGTTATTGGCAAAAGGGAGGGACTGGATCTGCTTCTCATCAGATGTACCAACATAAACGGAGAGCTAGTTTTAAAACTGAAAAAAAGAGTAAAATCTTTTTTCCATTTATGCCCCTTTGATTGAGATGATTGAGTTTGTTTTAAAATAACAGTATTTGTGGAAAATTATATACTGACTGTCCTAGAAATCCCATCTGTGCACATAGACATTCATATGTGGGGGGGAGTTTGGCTATAAAGGAGGTAAATAATTAAAAGAGGAAAACAAGGGGAGGAATAAATAGTGTGCAGGAAAGAAAGAAGAGACAAAGGATAGACAAAAGGTAATAGAAGATTAAGCTGGAAAGGAAGTACCAGTGGGGATTTTTTTTCACAGGAGCTGTGCAGACCAAGTCATATAACCTAAGTGGTAGTCTGGATGTAATTTGGACACTGGGCTCTGCCCCATGCCAGTGTCAAGGATTTATCTACCTCCTTATCCACAGTGGGTGCTGGTAGGAGGTGAAAGCAACAGCCTATGGCCTTGCTGAAAGCTGAACTGACTGTTCTCTCCAAAGGCATCTGCAGAACTCCACTCCTGTCCACCACATGGATTCTGAGGTAGAGAGAGAAGACCCTGCAGTTGCAGAGGTATCCTTGCAGAGGGAGCAGAACTGCTTTTCTTGTGGCATATGTTCTTGTCTTTGCCAAGATAGAAATTGCTTTCTACTTTGCAGGCCATTACCAAAAGACAATTGTGATTACAGTGAGTCTGCAGACTATAGTGTGTGATGGTTAAGATGATATATCTGTTTTCTACTTGTTAGCCAACCAAAAACTTTGGACACAGTAGGTGACTGTGCTGTGTTTTCAGCTAGTACTGTTACTCAGTATCTAGAGCAAACTAGAAAGATGAAAGAGGAGTTAAAAATGGTGCTATCCACAAGCAAGGTAAACTCAGACCTATGCCTGAAATTCTGGCAGATCAGACTCTTCCTTGGCCAAAGTCGTTGCCTGCTAAAGCCCTGTGCTAGGTAGAAGCTCTGTCCTAGGAAGTGATTTTGGCATGTGCAGCAAAGCAAAGTGGGACAGGGAAAGTGAGAGTTTGGACTGTCATGAGAGCTGGACAAACGTTCACACATGTGTTTGTGACTGGCCATATGAGCACCCCGAGTAAAAGTGTCACAGTTTCACACACTTTAAACAACTCCTGTGTCCCAGCTATAGCCAATGCTGCAGAGAGACAGTGGAGGATGTTTCTTTTCAATTTCTATCTTATTTAGACAGCATTAAGTATTTTCAGAAACTTTTTACTAAGTACATGTGGATTTGTGATTATTTCTGGCATTGCAAATTTGGCTGGAAGTCCTAGATCTAATTTTTCTTTGCTAATTCACTGTTTTATATTAACTTATTGTTATATATGGACCCAAACCCCTGACAATGAAAAATACATCATGTTTTCCAGTTGTCTTACTCAGACAGGTGCTTAATTTCAGGAATGAAAAAATTACTTTTTATTACTTGTTTTTTGCCAACCAGAATTTTTCTGCCAGCAAAAAGAATTCAAGTTTTGGTATGCTTCTCAGAAATTTCAGGGTAATAAAGTGGCACTAAAAATCCCTCTCTGACTCTGGCAGAAAATCTGTTGCACACTTCTACATTTAAAATAATACATATCATAAAATGACACTAATTTGAATTCTATAGACCTCTTTATACTTTGATCTGTTTTCTTAAAACTGTATTTTAATTTCCTTCTGGGGAGAAGAACCATTTTCTGAACCTCTGACCTTCCAAAGCTAATGTGAGAGGGACACAATGGACACTACAGGATTGTTTTCAGGCAGCTAAAAAAGGACCTGACATCCCAGTTCTCCGGCATTTCCCATGACTAGCAAATCTAAATGGGGCAGTGTCAGTCTGATGGGGTAGAGGTGAAGGAGGCATTTCTATGAATGCAGGCAGGCTCTTCTGGAGGCTGCTCCCTGGCTTTTAGAGAAATTGAGATGTGGGCAAAGATGTGATCAGGTACAGGATAAACGATCCCTAAGGGGAGGCAAGAAAAGGAAGGGCTGGAGGCTAGCTGTCTCTAAAGGCTAATTTATCTGACCGTACTCTTCCAGTATAACGAAGCATAACGAAGCCACAGTGTAACCTGAAGGTTAAAAAGCCAAAAACATACCTGGTGTTGCACCTGGGCTAGTGGAGCCAAAAGATTTGCCTATTAAACCATGGCAGCATGGCACCTAGCACTGGAAATATCCTCCAGAAGGGACTGAAACATTCCTTTCAGCTGTTGGGAACAGAGTAGCCCTCTAAAACACATCACACTGGTTTGTGATAACCTCAACTTCCTGAGGCACATCCTGACTCAGTCATTGCTTATGGTTGTTTGAGATGTAGGAGGTATTTTATTTGAAGGTAATTACACTATTGAGCATTTAATTGGCTGGGACAGGTAGAATGCATACTTCGAGGAGGTGGCATTTATCTATCTATCTTGGTTGAACCAAGCTGACAAAACACTGGCCAATGATTATTATAAAATTTCCTACTTTCTTGGGTGTTATTCCACAATCTTAGATATGTGATCCCTTGCCTGCTTTTGAAAGGTCACTGTTCAGGATGCCCATCATTTATGGAGTTAACTTTCATACAGAACTGGCATAGTCTCCAAAGGATCTGTTCACAGAGAGTTTTGCAAACTTTTGACATCCAAACCAGGCTGACTCAGCAATAGCTCTGATTTGGATCGGAGACTGAAAATGGAGGCTATCCTGCCAGCATTATCTTTTAGATTTTTTTTCTGTTAGAAGCTCCAAGTCTGAGGTTTATACACATAAGTTCAAAGAGGTTTATACCCTAAGACCTCACTTATTATTGAGGGAAGTAACTTGTATCACAAAAATGATTGGAGCAATCCGATTCAAATTCCCTGTTAAATTGTCTGCAGAAAATTATCTTCGGAACATGCACATCACCTCAGACTTCAGCTTGGCTTTGTGAGAATTTGTGGAGTCTTGGAAGTTTGTTTTGATTCTGTTCAATCATTAGTAATAAGTGACTTTTTAAATCCAGCATCAACTTTAGGAAAGCACTTGGTGAGGACAGTAAGAACTACAGTATGGAGAGTAAAATAACTGAAAGCACATACATCTTTTGAAAGCAAATGTAACCCACAGGATAAGGCACCAATTTAGGAATTGGGAAGCACAGCCATAAGCAAATTATTGTCCCATATAATTCTCTCTTTATGGAAGATAAGCATAATAACTTCCATCAAGTGTTATGCATTAAAACCTTATCAGAGAAATTCTTATATTAAAAAGCAGTATTTTACTATTGTGATAAAACAATTGTGAATAATCTTATCATGAATACCATAACATATAAAATGATGGAGTTTTTACACATCAAACCCAAAGGCTGAGATTCATTCATATAAAGGATATTCTTTTCTTAGCATGGTCTACAATTAGTGAGGGTAATACCTATTCATCAGTATTAGAAAACAACAAAATGGCATAATTTTTGATTTAAATGTGTCTGTCTGAGATACAGATTTTACACACACATGTCAAGAAAGGAACAAGCTGAATAACTGAGGTAAGGATGGTGTGTAAGACACAATTCCACTGGCTTTGAAGGCTGACTGGTCAAATGTAGAGATTTTATTTTAGAGAGATGAACAAATTTGGATATAATAAATAAGTTTAAAGAAAAGACAACAGTTTTATGGCACACTGTACTTCCTCTCAGCCTTATACTTCAAAATCTGTAAAAGTGCTCCTTTATTATGCCTAGTCAAAACCACCTCACCACTTGACTTCTCTGTGAACAAGCCTCTATTCCACTGGTATCAGATACTTTTCAGATTCACTGGCTGATGATTACTAAACTGTTACTGAAACTACTGATTTATGATCATTGCCTTGAAAGTAGGCATCCTGCTACACAAAGGGACAAACCAAACTTTGAAATTATTCGATCAACTTCTTCGAAAGCAGTTGGAATTTACAGAAAGCAAAACAGTGCATACAATTTTTGAGATTTTTTGAGGTTATGCTCCTAGTATAACCTTTTGATTCCAAATTCCCTCCAATTTAATGATGACAAATGTGAGTATTAAAACTCAAAGGCATTGAACTGACTGCTGTCAGCTGTGCCATTGCAAAGATATATGCACAATTGTTAATTATGTCAAATGCAGATGTACTGAGACAGTAAGTAAACTACTAATGGAAAGGATATAGGTGACTTGGGTGCTAATAAATTTGTGTATCAAGGATGATTAAAACTTAGAGTGGAACTAGGATGACTATGTTGGGACAATATGTTCCATTACTATTAGCAATTTTGTACTTATTGATGATGATTCAACTATGACTGGTGCAGCTGCAATCATGACTTGTTTCTGTGAACTGAGGCCAGAGGAAGTGTTTTAACCAAGGAAGCACAAGTCAAATAGCCTCAATCTGCACTGCAAATTGGGCAAAGTACAGGTTCAATGAGCTTGCAGAGGCTCTAGCTGATACAGACACTAACTTTGTGGAGCTTAATGACTTCTTTATTGTCTAGTTATAACATGGTTTCACTACAATGCCAAACTGCTCCAGCATAATTCCTTCAAGGCAAAGAAGAATGATGCTTCAAAGAGAAAATTTAAAGTTACACAGTTTAAAACTCAGGAAATGCACACACCTAATTCCTGTCACATTGTGAAATCCTAGTTCTGCATGTATATCTCCTTTAGCTTCGATTTCTATCAAAATATGCATAATTTTAATGCTAATTTCTATTAAAATATGCATCACAAAACAGAGCAGATGCATGCAGACAATTAACATATTGTATTAACTTCTGCATTTTTTATCCTTTATTGAATCCTCTGTATTGCATTAACTTTATTTTGCATTTTCTTTGTTTTCCTTTTACTACCATAAAACCAATTTGGTTTTACTAACGTTATTCTAAATGCTTTCAATTGGATCAATTCACTTATCATTGCAGTGAAGAACTGAGGAGAGGTCATCACAAACCTTAGCTGCTGAAGTCAATTTTCTGCTAGACTGAATCAAAAGAGCAACACTGCATCTGTTTGTATTGTTCTGTATCGGTAAATGAAACTTTCCTTTTCTTTCTTTTTTTTTTTTTTTCTTTTTTTTGCCACAAAGCTTGGTATGTGCAAAAGCTGTAAGACTGTGGAGACCATAATCTAAAATCATGAGAGCCACAATTTTTATGACTACAATCTTCTTTTCCTGGTGTTCAGGCAGTGGTTTTGGGGTGGATTGCGCTGCATGCGTTCTGATGAGACATTTACAATCTCCTTTATGCGAATTACCCCAGCAGCTGTTTAAGAGCTGTGGTTGTCAGACCAGCAAGGAGAATGTGATTTGGTATGTCACAAATGGGGCAGGGCTTTATTAGGCTCTGCTACAAAGTTTTAGCAGATGCCTTAGCACAGATTCAGTGTGATCTCGTAACCCCATTATAACTCTATTGCCTATGGAAAAGAAAACACAAAAAGCTACCAAATACTGTGGGGATTCTCGGAAAAAAGCACTTCACACTGCCTATTTCTGAATTAAGTGCAAATAATAAACGTAATCTTACCATTTAGAGTGGAAAATCTGCAGTTTTCCCCAAAGAAATCATATGCAGCTGAAGGAGTTTTCCAGGGAAAAAAGCAAGCACCTTTAAGACTTAGAAACAATTTTACAAATAACCAATGAAGATAATTTTTTTTCTTTAAAAATGACTTATCAATAAGCAGTTACTACCAACAACACACAAAAACATCAGAAGCCTTTGATAAAACTGCCTACTGAAAATGCTATATCTGGATTAACACTGCATGTCCCATGGTTAGGAGACATTATAAGATCCACAGAGGATTCTTTTAGGCCTAGAAGACAGATACATCTTTACTTGACTTCCCTGTTATTATGAGTTAAGGTATTACAGATTTCCATCTATAAAGATTCACCTTGAACTGATGTTACGTGTTCTTATGCTTGTCATCCCACAGCTCCAGAACCTCACTTCTACAACAGGTAGCAAGAACTACACCCCCTTAAAACTTTGTGATATTCAATATATAAATTTGAAGCCATTTTGGATCGTTTTGGTTTTGACAACATTGCTCCAATTAAACTCACTCCCTTTCTTGTCCCATGTTTATTCCCTTCTATTGACCAGATGTTGACCTTCTCAACTTCTGTTTGACAAATTATGATGATCTGAATTTCTTTCAAATATAGTTAACCAAAAATATATATGGCGTTTCAGATGAGGTCTTACTGTTAGCTGTACAATAGCACTGACACTTTCTTACCTCTTCTTGAAACACAGGCAACCTGACAGCATTTTTCTTTTACACAGCTCATCCATTTGGTGGCTCCAAGACATTTTTCATCCTTTTATCAAACTTCTTTGTTAAGTAAAAAACACAGTCCCCTTTTCTTCTGCTCAACCTGTCAACCTGTTTTAACAGTTATGACTCATCTGACTGGGTGGGCAGACATCACTAATATTGCCACCTAGTGATAATTTGTAACATAAAACTGTATTTGGAGGGGAAACTGTTTTTGAGGATTTTAGCCCCTTCAAAAATTTCTCAGAATACGCCAGGCTTCACTTTTTTAAATGCCAATAAGCTGCAAATTCTAAGTCCTCAGAGGAATAATGTGACCAGTCTTCATTTGAATCTATTCAAGGACTGAGTACTGGTAGAAGTTGCTTGTTACACAAATACAAAAAGAAAATACTTCTAGGACATACATATATTTAACCATTTATTTGTGTCTGTAATTATCACTACAGCTGCCTGCTATTCTTCTAATGAATAGCAGCTTTCCTTTCAAGTTTGGTTTGAGAACAAAAGAGTTCAAAGGAGATGACTTGGAGTGAAGGAACAGTAAAAACAGTTGTTCATAACAGATCTTCAAGTTTGACCTTAAGTACAATATGTGCTACAGCAAATACTGTAACATGTATAGCATGCATATAATAACAAAATCTTTCCAGTTGCCACCTGCAAATGCTGCAGTGGTCATCTGCATAGGAGGGAATCAGGCAAAGGATAAAATTTTGTAACGACAACTTTAAGGGAAACCACATTGCAGTAAATGTGTTACTGCACTTAATGTATCTGTGTTGCTTAGGAGAATATAGGACATTCTTTCAAGATTGAAGGTCCATGCTCTGAAACATTCAAAAGTCAACTGAAATGTAAAGCAGCAATAGAACTTAAATCCACTATGCGTGTGTGCAAACACATAGTGCAATCCTCCTAATACCTGGCTGCCAAGCAAACATATCCAATCACAGAGTGATGGTACCAATCAGAAGAATTACTAACACAAGCACTGGGATTAAATAATTTTTTCTGAATGTAGTTTTTTCATGAGGAAACTAGAAGTTACTGCCCCAGAGGACTTCAAAACAGTGTGATTAAACCCAGCAAAATGCAACATGAGAGTTTCACTTTTACATCTAAAAGTATGATCAGAATTAGCTTACATTAGCTCAAAACTGTGTAAGCATACAAAAGATCTAGTAAATCTCTCCTATAAATTACAACTTAGACATTTTCTTTTCCTCAAAGACAACTTTCTCCCACTCCTCTTGTACAGCAACCTCTTCAATTATTTCACTGATCCCCTAAAAAAGCTGTCTTCCCACTTTCACTCAAATTCTTGAATGGTTAGTGCCAGCTTTATACCAATGGTTTCTATTACTAATTTAGGATCTGTCTGAATTGAAAACTGCCCACAATTTTCTGGGAATACATTCATCATGGTTCTTTTTGTTCAACATTTGTCTGAACTTGGCTTGTTATCTTTGTAAATATGGACAAGTATGAAGAACTATCATCTTGAAATGACCATTATAATGAAATGCAGCAGTTAGCTTCGAAACTCACTGTATGGAATTCCCAAATCAGTTTTCTGGCTTCCCAAACAGAGTTGCTTTCTCCTATGCAACATCCCTCCACCTGGACGCAATGGAACTGGCAGGGTACTCTTCTAAGCATGTATTTCAACCTGACAAAAAAAGTCTCAGGCTTTCTTCAAGCCTAGTTCAGTAAAGGGAGACTTTCCCTCATTCACACTGATACCCTCTACTCACTCTCTCCTCAAACATGCACCTACCAGCAGCTCTGCCATCCCTGTACCCTTGCTTCTTTAGTAAAAGTTGCCTCTTTTGTGTCTCCTGTAATTTTGAATATTCCCTTCTACCCTGACACCTAGCAACTTGGCTCTGTCCACATATCAGGCTATGTCCTGTCTTCAATTTTGTCTTTTTTGAAAAATACCAAGTTACTGTCAGCTTGAAAACCAGCCTGGGAACACAGATGGCCAGATATACATCACAAAAGTGAACCAGAGTCAAATTCAAAGTTTTGTTAAAATGACGAGTGAGGAAGAAGTCAGGTGGTCTAAAATACTTTCACCAGCTTACGTTACAAAGAGACTACTTGAATGGGGAAGGAAAGCAGGATAGCTGTGCTGTGCACAATTAAGGGTTCTGCAGACAGCCTTCCTTGGATCCCTCAGGCTAGACATCCCACTGCTTCCCTGCCCACCTCCAGCGAGTCTGGCACTGCCTGGAGCATGAGCAGATCTGGTGGCTACCCTTGGCCGTAAGTGGCTGGATGAGAAGCTGCTGTCAGTGCAACTGCATTGGCTCCACCTCCACCAACCCCAACAGCTCCTGAACAGCAATAGCTGCTGTGCTGTTTTTTTTTGTGGAAAGGTGGTTGTGACACTAATAAGGCCAGGAGGGTCAGGGAGGGAACAGCAGCATGGATGTGTTCCCAACTGGAAATGCGCATTTTGTCCTCCACAGTACTGGCAGGGAGTTCAGCTTCAGACTGCAAATCTCTGGAATTTCTCAGGTTCTTCTCCGAAGGTTCATTTTGGCTTTATGAGTTAATGACATCAGGAGAAGTAATTTCAACTCATATGCCTTTAGGAGTAATTATATATTTAAATGATTAAACATGTCAGGAAGAAAACATATCTAGTGCAGAATGAAAGCCGTTAACATTGAAATTCTTTTTTATATTTTTATATTAGTATCACAAGTTGTTTGTATATAACTTGCTCATTTTACATATGTAACGAGTTCTGCCATGCCCTACAAAAATATATTAGATTTTATTGGTGCCCGGGTATTTCATAACTTCTATTTATTTGCTGCAAGAGTGGAGAATTAAGATAGAGTAGTTTATTTCACCAAAAGACTGACAAATGGCTCATTAGACACTTATGGAGCTGAAGCTAATTGTACGATTTTTTGTTGTATTAATTGTCACTGCCTGCTTAGCTGGCTAACATTGGTCATCAATACAGAGCTTTTTCCTTTCAATCTCTTAAAGAGGTGTAAAAAAAAAAAAAAGAGGGAATTTAAAGATAAACAGAACAGTATTTATTTCCTAATATAAACAAAAATACTATTTGGATTGGAGGAGCATGAGGGAGGAGTAAGAGAGGATTAATGTGCTGGCTGTTCCCCACTGGGGCTACCAATAACAATCAATCCCAAACAGCAGTCACCTCACATCATCTAACAGCTTGAATTGTCGATATTCAAAGATTCTCTCCCCCCCTCTTTTTTTGTTCAGATTAAATATCATTTAAATTGCATCCTTTTTTTTTATTTCGTCAGAGACATAAGGTCAGAATTGATTGAATATGTACTACCTGCATATAATGATTTCCAGTTTTTTACAATCATGTGCTAATGCTGCACAGTAATGGCCTATGGATGAAGAGACAGATGTACTACCAGTCATTCGCTACACATTTGCATTAACAAATCATCATTTAATTGAAGCCCATCCAACAAGTTTATGCTACTTAAATAAAGTTCCTTTCCATAAAAGATGCTGCAATGACACATGGTTGTTAACTGCAAGGTAAATAAAAAATAGTATTTATTTTCTTGTCACTGGTTTAGGTAAGTATTAAAATGTACACTTATTAATTTGTATTTTGCTCAGAAATAAACCACCTGACATCTAACATAGCAATCCAAGCTAGTACTACTATGAGATGAGATAATTCACTTTTAGAAATAATCGTTTTGTAACACCACAATTTCATGCTTTACAGATTTTTATTTCCCCCCAAAATATATAATAGAACATAGTTTATATGAAGGCTATACATGAGTTGTGTGTTAATAATTTTAGGCAAGCTCTAATAATACAAACCTCAAACCCTGCTGCTATCAACATGGGCTACAATTTTTTTATGTCTCATTGTTGACTACAAACATTGGCACCACACTTAGAAACCTAGTTGCCTCCCTCCACAATTTAGATATTACTGCTTTCTTTTTAATACTGTCTAGGGAACAATTCAGGTAGGATGCGATGCCCCTACATGTTTCAGATATAGAAAACCACTGTCTATTCATTTCTCCTTTCAGAACATGTTGCAAAATATTAAAATCTGAGAAGAAAGCATGTCATAAAATGAGGAACCTATAAAACCAATTTTGTCTCCTTCTAGAGATGGTTTAACAGTACTTTCAGCATATTCAGTTCATGGTACATTTTTGCATCTGCAAAGCAGAAGTAAGATATTTTGATACTGTCTGTTAAACTGACAAACAATACTTCGAAGCTAACATGCTAGGACAAGGAGATATATTTTTAATTGTGTTTTTGGCTTAAATCTACATTTTCTAGAAACCACAATCTTTTAGGATGAAAGCACTATATAAATGAAATATGGTATTAGTAATAATAGTTGACATCCTTTACTATGATGGTATTGGCTTACATCTAAACACATCACTGCAATTTTTTTTTAAACTAAATACAAAAATAATCATCTATTTCCCTTTCCTGATGATACACTGAAAATAAAATATTTATTAAAAAAAAAAAAAAAGAAGTATCTTAGGAAAACTAGAAAATTCATTCTGAGAGGGGGAGAAGGCAGTCTTTTTCTAACCAGAGAAAACAGAATTTAAAGATAAACAGATACATTTTCCTTCCCTTTAGGAACGTGCAGGGATGTGAGGAGACAGGGGAGTCTCCAGGTTGACCTTTTGTTGTTACTGGTGATGGAAAACATATCAAAAATTTCACCATACCAAGACTGAAACTAAAACGTGAAACTCAGAAATATATCTTAAAGCACACTACAGCATAAAAGAAGAGATAAAACCTAAGATTTATTTCCTCAGACAAGAAACAGTGTATAAAAGCCACAAAATGCAATCCCATACAAAATAAACAGACATACAAAAAAACCCTACTGTGATTTGCCTGCATGTTCTCTAAGCTTTTTTTATATGCTAACTCAGAACAGTAATTACAGATCTTGCAAGTTGACTTCTGTTTTCCAGAACTATGAGTTGTACGTAAAACATGCCTTTTCATTGAAACAATTACAATTAATCAAAACAGTGAAAGCTAATACCACTCAAGTCCAACCTACTGCTGTGCCCAGCAATATATCAAACTATCTGTTGTCAAACATACTAAAAGAACTTCAACAGAATGTTTTCACTACAAATAAGAGAAAACATGCTTGCTAAGTATTTTTTAGTCAAACTGCAACCTCAGTAATCCATTCTGTCACTGGATTTTAATTTGCAGTAGTCAATCAAAGCCTCAGACAGATCTGTACTTGACTAGAGAGAGGTAACTCACTGGGACTAACAAATGAGCACTGGCAAAGGACTACTATAGCCCCAAATGTGTTTAGGGATTTATATATATGTACTTAGGTTTGTTCCTTTACACCATCAACTTTTTTCAACATGAGATTTTGAAATGAAAGAAGGAAGAAAAATGAAAACCATGTACTACTTTTCACTGTTACTGTCCTAGAAATACACCAGCTTAACAGTATTGTGTTTTCTTCAATGTTCATATTAATTTAAACTATTATGAGCATTTCTTGAAATCTTCATAACAGAGAAGCTTCTACCTCAGAATTTGTTCATAAATTAACAAAAGCCGCTTTCTAGAAACTCAAATTCATATTAAACACAGGTCTCATCCATGATATATCTCATCCATGACATATTATAAATAGTCAACAAAAATAGATATACTTACACTTCTCATGGCACCTCCCCTGCCCTACCTAGGAGTCATAACTATTTTCTTAATAAAGAAATATGGCATTTGGTATCTGACAGAAAAAAAACTGTTTACCAGTGAAGTCAGTCTTTTTTGCAATTGGTAATCAATGCAGAAACTGAAGTTTTATATAAAAGAAGAGATACAGAGGACAGGAATACTGGAGTTTAACAAACAGATCAGGCCTTTATTACCAGCAAGCCCCATTATGGATTTGTGAGCTTTGTAAGCCAAGCTCCCCCAAGTGTAATTAAATTTTTATTTATAATGTGTTTGTGACTGTTAACTTCGTGTTGCCTCTGCTCGTTCCCCCCTCCAAATCCAATGTGAAATAGTATTCCACATTTACTGCTGCAGAGAGCGGTGCTTTATTCAGTTGCTGATTTCATCTCTAGCCTTATAAGAGATGAGAAGTACAAATAAACATATAGTATATTATTTATACACAAACACCCGTGTCTTTAAGCATAGATATATACATATACACTCCTGCATGCAGACACTCTAAGCCAAAACTGAGGACAAAAGAAGTACATGTCAGTTAAAATTGAACACATGTGAGCAAGCATCACTTTTTTTCCTACCAAGAGCACTATTTATCACATATTTATATCGTGGAGAGACAGGAAAGCTTCAGGAAGATAGGGCGATGCAGCACTGCAGAGTACATTTTATGCCGCAAGCCATGTCTGAGATTAGTGTAAATGTACCAGGAAAAGGTTCTAAACTCCAACAAAGCTGGCATCCACGCTTTATTTTTTTGTTCATTTATGAGGAGGACTTCATGAAAAAGCCCCCTGACTCTAAGAATGTATTTTTTATTTTTTTGCATTAACTCTATTCCTGCTTTCATTCAGGTATTACCCTCTGGTACCAATACATGAAAAAAAAAAAAAAAGAGAGAAGCTTAATATAAGTAACCACAGGAGGATCTCTTCTCCCCTTGAAAAACTGCAAATAAAGATGTCAGCTATTGAGTATATTTGTGGCGTCTCCAGCAGCTGCTGTTAAATACCAGCTGGTCTAGCTGATTAAAATTACCTCTGAGTTGGTATTATAAAGATGCCTGGGCAGCGTTGCTGTATTAATGGATTATTGAGTGAGCGATGAAAACCTTGGCCAGCTGATGCGTTTTATTACAGATAGGCTTTATGATGTGTAATCACTGTAATTTTTATAACTAGAGGAAACAGGAAAAAAAGAAGAACCTTCTTTCTCCCCTTACTCATAGTGAAATCAGTTGAACCAGATTTTTTTTGCTGGTCTGTTACTTAGGAGTTAGCTAAATAATTTGGGTTTTAACAGTTTCTTCATATGTAAGACTTTATCCACACCTACACATACACAAAGAATGAGAAACTGTGTTCAAGGCTACCCTGTGTTTACATATTTTACATATGCTTAGGTTTACACATTGGATATTTATTTCATCCTTTGACTACCAGGCGAGTGCTGCAACTGGCCATATGAGATAAACCCTTGTGCATTATTTAATGACTGAGCTACGCTGCAAACATACTTCATATTCCCCAGGTTCAGCAATTCAGTTGGTGAGGTCGTCTGGTCTCTCCATCTCTTCCCTCCCACATTCTCCTCCCCTTCCAGAAAAACCTTCACACAATATGTCATTTAACCATCTCTCAAACTTTCTTCCCCCTTACTAACCACGTATTTACCACATTGTCTAATCTTCTCATGGTAGTTTAGTTTGTTACCAAACTAAATGTGCTAATTATGAAAATGATGTAACTGTTACCAGTTTTTGAGATTTAATAAAAAATAAATGACTGGGTACTTGGAAGATTCAGATATACTGGTGAAAATTTTTATTATACATGACTTCTGTTGCGAGGTGCTTCAGCATTCCAGCCAAATGCTATTTACAGAAAGCATCTCAAGAGAAAACACTGCAATTTTTTCAGGAACGGACACACACCGAAAGCCAACTAATGATACCTGAAATTTTTCAGTGGAATGGGAACTGTTGAAATGTAAAAAGAGAGTAAAATTAAAAGAAGGTCTTAAAACTCTCTTAAGGAAGCACAGCATTGCTTGTCTTTTTCCACAAAGTTGAGAAAACAAGTTTCTATAATGTTCATAAAATGATATAAGTTACAAAATTTTATAGGAAGGACCCTATGAAATATAGCTGGGTATTATTCCAGCCCATAAAGTATAGAGAGAAATTTTTGGGAGTTGCTTCTATATCACATACATTCACCTGCAACCTCTATTGAGATTTTTTACTCATGCTGGTGTTTATGTGAAGTTGAGCAGACCGGTTATTGAAAATATTTCCTAGAAGAAAAAGCTGCTCTAAGTCCAACATTTAATATGAAAAGATAAATTAGATCAAAAATGGATCAAAAAATATGTGAAAGCTAATTTAATGAAGAAGTTTGTTAAAGGTAAGGATTTTACAATGGACAATTTTTTTTTATTTAAAAGTGAATCTTAGAAATAAATTTTGGCCTGTCCCCAAGGCTAAAATCACCTAGGTGCTCTCCTTCTTTCTTCATACGAGTAGAACCTAAGGTGCACTATGGTGCAAATGTTCATTTCCAAGTCCAACACCTGATAATCTGAGTATGTGATACACATCTCTGATCAATCACCTGGCAGTTCTGAAACACTTTTGTCCTGCCATGACTAGCTATTGGAATAATGATGCTATTTGTCTGCAAATGGAGGAAGAAAAGCATGTTTCACCAGGTAGATATGCTGCAGATAAAAAAAGGACCTTTCCACTCTTTCTAATTTCATTTTTTTTAATGGAATTGTATTCTCACTGAGGTTGGAAAAAACCTCTAAGATCATTAAGTCCAACCTAGCACTGCCGAGTCCACCACAAAACCACGTCCCTAAGTGCCACATCTACAGCCTGTTTAAATACCTCCAGGGATGGCAATCCCCCTGCTTCCCCAGGCAGCTTGTTCCAATGTTTGACAACCCTTCCCATGAAGAAATGTTTTGCAACATGGAATGTTGTTCCTGCAGATCATCTGAGCAGGGGTAAGGTAGATGGGCAAAGCCATGAAGACAGGCCAAGGAGGGACTTGTAAGGTGGAACTACACCAAGCTGTGAAGCTGCACAGCTCCCTGCAGCATGTAAGGACAGTTGTGGCAGTCTGAAGCACCTCAGCTTCGGGCAGTGCCAAGCGCAGCCGGCAGAGCCGCAGCCGGCT
>VZTR01010748.1:0-67925 GCA_013400775.1 Chaetops frenatus | reverse complement strand
GAAATAAATTTTGGCCTGTCCCCAAGGCTAAAATCACCTAGGTGCTCTCCTTCTTTCTTCATACGAGTAGAACCTAAGGTGCACTATGGTGCAAATGTTCATTTCCAAGTCCAACACCTGATAATCTGAGTATGTGATACACATCTCTGATCAATCACCTGGCAGTTCTGAAACACTTTTGTCCTGCCATGACTAGCTATTGGAATAATGATGCTATTTGTCTGCAAATGGAGGAAGAAAAGCATGTTTCACCAGGTAGATATGCTGCAGATAAAAAAAGGACCTTTCCACTCTTTCTAATTTCATTTTTTTTAATGGAATTGTATTCTCACTGAGGTTGGAAAAAACCTCTAAGATCATTAAGTCCAACCTAGCACTGCCGAGTCCACCACAAAACCACGTCCCTAAGTGCCACATCTACAGCCTGTTTAAATACCTCCAGGGATGGCAATCCCCCTGCTTCCCCAGGCAGCTTGTTCCAATGTTTGACAACCCTTCCCATGAAGAAATGTTTTGCAACATGGAATGTTGTTCCTGCAGATCATCTGAGCAGGGGTAAGGTAGATGGGCACAATGTTTAAGACAGGCCAAGGAGGGACTTGTAAGGTGGAACTACACCAAGCTGTGAAGCTGCACAGCTCCCTGCAGCATGTAAGGACAGTTGTGGCAGTCTGAAGCACCTCAGCTTCGGGCAGTGCCAAGCGCAGCCGGCAGAGCCGCAGCCGGCTGCTCACAGGGGCACTGCCATCCAGCACCTGCCGTGCCTCCGTTTTACAGCTGCAGCCCGAGCAGGTCCTGCAGTCAGAAACCCCTTGTAGGAGGGAGGTGCATTTTCACATTTGTTCCAATAAAGAAAATAAAATGAAATAATAAAATAGTGATGGTTTTGGTTTGGCAAAATCCCCACAGATCCTATTTTCTCAAATCATGTGACTTTCATTCCTCTTCCGGGAGCCCACAATGGGTCCGCAGTTTGCAGCCACGAGTCAAAAATAACCCAGAGAACAGCTGTCTGTCCCAACTACTTTCTGTTTTTTCTGGTGGTGCATTCAATACACTACTCTAAACGGATTTACCCCCTGTGCACATCTTAGGTGGGGTTTGCTGGTGTGCTGGCCAGGCCTGGGCTGCCATTTTCCTAAGGAAACTGCTGGCACTCCATGCCTTGCCCCAGCACCAGGATGGGGTTCAGATAGCGGCTGCAGAGTCACTGGGACCCCAGTCCAAATCCCCCAAGCCAATGGGGGAATTCAGCTTCTTTGAGCTCTCCTGCTGTGTATTTTTCATGCATTTGGTGAAATTTCCAACTTGAGCAACCCTCACAAAAATAAATGACAAACCCACACTGAATCTGCAAGGCTTTGTGGGTATTTCTGCGCTGAGGCACGTTTACCATACAGCATGGAGAGGTGTCTCTCAGATCTAACCATGGATGGGAAAAAACCACCTTAGTGCAGAGGAAGACAAAGTTATAGTTACGGTTGAGACGTAGTGCTAAGGTGTAATATTCCAAGATTCCCACAGAAGGACTACCTGAAGCAAGACTTCTATCACTGTCACCTATGAGGATCCACACAAAGCCAACTAGAAGCACTGGAAAAGTAAATTATTGTGTCCGAGAAGGAAAAATTAAAGGAAGGCAATTCTCTAAAAGCTAAAATTATTACAATATGCTAAACAAGTATCTTTGTATTTGTGGTAAATACATATACATTGATAAGCTCTGAATTAATGGTCAATTTAACATGCATGCTAAATTCTACGCAAAACAAGATTCTTAATTCACTTGGGTTAATAAACATAAAATTCTGATAATTACAGATACAATAATGTCATATGAGCACTTTAAACATATGCTGTGGGAATTAAATCCTGGCTATTCCTGCCCACTAAGGACCAGTTTTTAATCTTCGATGCATGATATGTAGTAATGGATTTTACGAGTTGACTTTTTTAAATTTGATGATCAGGTTAATGAAATTTATAATGATATTTTTCACACCAAGTTCAAAATAGTAGTTAACTCCTTGGCAGAGGAATTCAGATTGGACATGTAATGGATGTACCAGCAACTGCTGATGTGAAAGGATTAATCATCATTTTAGACTTTTATTAAATTAGATAAAATGGGATAGGCATGAATCAGAATATATAGCAATTAATCACTGGACTTTATTGAGTCTTTTAAAAATCTTATTTGCTCCTGAGTTGACAACTAATCTAGGCCATTCTGTACCAGTCTGACAAACTCTCCAGATAATGACTGTGACTAGAACATTAATAATATCGTCATTTAGCAAAAAATATTTATTCTCTATGTAAACTATTTTTTTTAACATTTGTGGGTGTTGAAGGTAATATTAGTCACACTATAATGTAGAAATTCAGCTCATCTTTTGCTATTGAAATCTTTTGCTATTATAAATTTGCTTGTTTTTTTTGAAATATAGCTAATGGATAGATCAGTGTGTACAGATGACCAAGGTTTTTGGTAAATCCAGCTAGCTCTTAATGTAAACTGTTACAGCTATACACACTGGAATTGCTAAAAAATAAAAATTACTAAACTTTTGAAGTTTATTTATTGATCACTGAGAACCACCCCAGTTAAATTACCATAAACCTCAACATCACAACAACTACTAATCCAGCTAATAGGAATTAAGGGAGATGGAAGATACATAATAAGCATCTGGGGGATATGGAATTTATCCCATGAGTGTAGTAAAGAGCTCATAATTTAAGAGTGCCAAAACCCAAGTGCATCATGAAGGCCTTTCCTCACAAGTGACATTAATTGCATATCCCACAGATGCTTATTACATATTCTATTTATACCTCTGAGAAGAAAAATATTCGTTTTAAGTTTAAAGGTTTATTACTGCTTAAACACAATGTAACACAGCTGTCTCATGATGTCACAGGGAATATCAAAGGCTGCAGCACAGAGTCATAATGTAAGAAATATTTTAGACAGAAGATAAATCAGGGAATGTGTTTCAGCATGAGAGCCCCAGAGCTCAGATGTACATTAAAGCAGGATGTATAACTACTTACTTCAGCTGGATTTGGGATTACACCATTAAAAAGGTTTCTCTGATTACAATTATTGAAATAAGAAAAAGGAGAATTAAATCTATTTCAATTATTTTAAACAGTTTTTCAATAAGTAGCATGTCAAACCATTAATACTAATATATGAATTGCTAAAGTCAAAGATGCCATTATCTTCTCTACTGCTCACTCTATACAAATAGAACCATCATCATTAATGTTTCTAGATATTTAACATGTTATTATGTTGTAAGTTTTCTGTGAGGACTATTTTCTTCTGTTGACATTAATCTTTTGTGATTTCTCTTACAGATAAGCAAGACAATGAGAATTCTTAGATTCAAAATGTCCCATATACTTCTAGCTAAATGTATTTCCCTTAGTAAAAAAAAAACACCCAAACCTGGTATTACTGATTTTGCATGTTATTCCTACATGTACTTGTTAGAAATAGAGTAAGCTGTAAGGCCCAGGCTTAAACTCTAACAGCTCACACAGCATTCACTGATGTACGCTGTAAACAACTAAAGACTTTGTTTAGATGTGTGGAATCTTGAGTTTAAACACTGTAAAGATATTTCGTAACATACAACATGTTACACAGTTCTGATGCTACACTACACATGTGGGTATGTGTACAGATTTATATGAAGCATGAAAATATTTTTTACTAACTTCTCCACTTCTGTGAATAAAAACCTGGTGTCATTATTGGTAGGAGCAACAGCAGTCCAAAGCTGTGGGTGTTTCATTATCTCATATTTTCTGCATTATCTTATATTGTGAACTTAAAAACCAGAAAAGATGAAATTTCTTTTCTCTCTCCCCTTTCCCAACATCAAGAGCAAAAGATACTGCTTTTGTAGCATTCAAAGATCATTGTAATGGACACTTTTTCAGACAAAAAAAGTGTATAAAAGGTAATAAAAGGAAGTATACTAACATGGTCCTAATTCACATAAGGTGATAAAAAATAAAGAAAAGCAGATCATTAAAAGTAGCAGATGACAGTATAAAGGTCTATGAAAGGCAATGTTCTCTCATAGACTTCTCAAGTTGATGTTATACTGGGTGATGCCATTTTGTTTCTCTGAAATTTGGGAAGAATTGCTGTTCCTGCTGTCAATACATTCCATAGTGAATAACAAAGTCTAGGTGGATCCACAGCCCTTTTTTCCGTAGAAACAGTGCTATCTGGAAGTTCAAGGGAGTCATCACTGGCAGTCAATACCAAGCTGCAAATGCTATGTTAAGAGTGTTTTCAGAGGAAGAACATAGAAGGGTAGCACCTTTGGCTTTCTGTAAAGATTCAAGTATGACTCCTTCATTGATTTCAAAATATGTATTGGAAACAAGCTTCTACTCTTGTGTACTTTTGTTCTTTTTCACTAGACAATTCTATTTTGCAATGCTGTGCACAGATTTTCTCTTCTTGCCAAAATCTGTGGAGTCTTCTTGCTAAGTTATGCACCTTAACCCTTTAGGGCCTCTTGCTATTCCATTCAGTATGAGGTGTGATGAAATATTCTCCCCATTTTTACAGCATTAGTTTGGTGAAATAATTCTATTCTTAGAAAAGTTTCTCAAACATCATTCTTCATGCTTTACCTAGACTAAAATATTATGAATTCATACAATATGCAAAAGTTACACAAAATTGTGCACCCTAATTAAAAGCACTACTCTTGAGTAACCTATTCCTCTGACCTGTGTTAATGGATTTTATTCTCCGGATATGGATGGCGTGCTTTAATATTTCATACGGTACTTTTAAAAATTCTTGCTCAAAACCACATCAGAACCAGAAAAGATACTCAAGGCATGCACCTATTTGGAACAAGTTTTTTTTTGTTTTTTTTTTTTTTATTGATGAAGCTTCTATGACTTTAACAAGATGTTGGAAAAAAGGTTCACAAGGTCATGGAGAACTACTATCCAGCTCACTCGTTTTAAAAATTAGGACAGACTGTTGCATTATTTCCAGGGCAGGATCTTTAACTGTTGCATGGACTTCCAACTCTGTTATGTATCTCTACAACTCAAGAACTCCCAATAAAACAACTCTCAGAGAAAATTCAGAACATATATGGGAATTATATAGGCTGTCTGTTGGATTCCCCAGTTTTTCCCCTCCCTCGCTCAAACTCCTCACCTCAGTCTGTAACACCTGGTTAGACTGAAGGGCAGGGAGAGCACTGTCCATAGGGGTAGAAATGGCTATCCAAGAACTAATCTTGGTATCTGAAGTGGAAGCAGAGTGACTTGATTACCTGGTGAATTATTACTTTGGTAGGGAGACAACCCAAAAAGAAAGCATTCTTCCCAATGCTGACACTATTCTGCCTTTATTTCCCAATTAAATGCATTCTACTGGGCAATCAGATGCTTTTGGAGAAAATGCAGACTGGCCATATTCCTACAGAAATACTATTTCATTAATTTTAAACATTTTCATTAGTGATGAATTGTGGTTTCAGGAAATAATTTTCTGTTCCATTGAAGAGCTCAGATGAAAACAACCCTGAAGAGCCAGATGATTAACACGCCCTCCTAGGCCAAGGGAGACTCAGACTGAAGACTGTGCTACNAAATAAAAAATGGCCTAATTTGTTCTGACATGGAATAATGACTAAGTATTAAAACCTTAGTTTTTTTTTTAATGAGATTTACCTCTGCCTCCAATAGGCCAACATTACGCATTTAAGTATTTCATGCTAATCTGTTTAAAGATTTCAAACAAAGTTTTCTTAGCTGCATTACTCACTAGATCCCAGTTGGGTATAACTTCTAAATTTTATGATTTATGCATTAAATATGTTTATTATTCCTTGCTATTGCTCAATTCTAGCAGAGGGTCTGCTTTGTGTGGCTCTTCTTTAAGTGCATCAAGATGATGCAGAAGATTTTGAGATGTTTCTGTTAGTCTTCAGACAACTTTTGGATATTGACTTTTATCTAAAGGACTGATGACAGGATGATCCTTCCCTGCTGGATGGTGCATATGGTTCTCTTCAATACTTCACTATAATTTCTAAAGGTATGTCTTCTCAGGAAAATTAAGGAGTTGCCAGTCAAATGTAATTGCATGCCCATACTAACTTGATTCATATAGACTCAGTAAGAATAAGCAGTGAGGATGAAGCACTGGTTAACCAAAACATGAATTATCCACAGGACTGGATTCTACAGGAAATGTCTTGGTTACTAGCAAATGCTTAAGTCGAAAGTGCTGTATTTTGCCTCCTAACATCATGTCAGCATGGGCATGTTAGCACAGTTTCATTTTTTAGGCATATGTTGAGATAATTACTTTCTACAACAGTTACTCGACCTACTTATTGCCTTTTTTGTACCAATTTCCAAGATGAGCTTCTAGACTAAGTTCCCTATCATTGAAAGAAACAAAATGATGCACTAAATGAAACAGTACCTGGTTAACCTGTACAGCTTATGTCATTTAAATACAAAGAAAGGGGAGGTAAATACTTGATATATGGCACCTTGAATTCATTACTGGAGTAGAACTTCTCTATACATTGTTCTGCTTTTATAGTCAACAGCTACTCAACAGCTACTGTCTACATAAATAAAAAAGACAAAGATAGCCTTCCAAGCACCTGTCTATATTCCTACTAAATTCATCACAGGTTTAAGAAGACACTAATTCTGTTCAAATCCAGTGGTCTCTAAGCTTATTTGTGTTTAATGCCACCAGCATTTTTTCATTTTTTAGGGTATGTGACAAAAGTCAAAATGGAATCTTTCTTCCTTGTTTCCTTCCCAGATAAAGATAACTCCCTGTACTTCATATGGGAAGCACATCACCTGCATCAAGGAGCAACAAAATGACAAATCTGCATTCCATCCTCACAGACACCCAGTACTACTCATTATCATCTCAGCACATAATTATGCAGCAGGAGAGTAAAACTCTGACAAACACTTTCGACACCTCAACCAATCCTTCATTCTGTTTATAGAGTGGTCTTTTACATTATTCACAGGTTAAAATCTTAAAGTCAAAGGTAAGACTAAAACACTGTGACAGTAGGGAAAAAGGATGAAATACAAGTTCATTATCCTGTAATTTTTAACCTAATACACAACAAGAAGCAGCACAAAATGAAATATACTTTTTTTTTTTCAATCAATGAACTAGAAAGCGTTTTGAGGAACTCAACAGTGAAGAACAGATATCTATCATTTAAGAACATGAAAGGGTGAGTAGCCTTACTTCAAAACAGAAGAAAAGCAGCTTTTAGAGTAAAGCAGGATTTGTTTATTGCCTGAGGTAAGATACCTACCCTGATCTTCAGGAATTTCCTCATTTATTTGCAAAGAGGAAGTAATTTGCATTGGTAAACCATCGCAGTACAATTGGTATGGCAGCAGTAGCTGAGGCAATCCCCGTCTCCATCAAAATACATGGTAGTTTTCTAAAGTAGCTTCAGATATTCCCTTCTCTCACCTAACTTAGCAAGATTTACTCTTACAGTACTTTTTTCACTGTGCAAGACAGAATTCATAGTAATGCCTTCAGGTGCCTGAGTCAAGCCCCAAAAGCTCTATCTAAAAATCCAGTAGAATGTATCTTGTAATTTGTGGGACCAATAGTAAACCTTAACCTTTCTTAGAAAGGCCTGGTCATCTGGCTCTAAATCCTCACCAAGTCCTCTACTGAAAGACAAGCTGGGATTTATAATCCATTAAAATCTGTTATATATAATGCTTTGTTTAATTCAAACAGAAAATAAGTACTGGAAATCAACAGCAATTCCAGATACTATGTTCCTGATTAATTTGGTCCTGGACATTCAAATGAGAAATTTTCCTTTGTTCAGAAAGACTTTGTGTTTTTTCAGTCTTAACCATTGCTAGATACTCCCTGCTGGATACTTGCTTTTTAATAACAAGGCCAGATTTTGGTGGTTCCTCTACTACATGCACAATAGCTCAAAGTTGTTTTCATTGTAATTGCTGTCCAATTGATTGATGACATTGGATTAACAGCTACAGAGGAAATGTAATGGGTTTGGACCATGTCATACATTATCTCATTTTCTTTTGGTGTGAGAATCCCAAATAAACTGAGGCATCCTGCATGATCTGAAAAGTTCTCCTTGGCAAGACTGATTTTTTTCTGTAGATCATGAAGATTTCTTATTCTGATAACTAGTGGGATTTTAATTTTTTTTTCTGATACAACGAATATGATTCATGTTCCTTTACTACACAAGCAAAATCCTTTGAATTCTCCCTCCAGAGACATATCTGATTACGCAAAAGAATACTGCCAGGCATCATAGTGGCAGGGGCGAGAAACTAGAACAGGTGGATGCCCCACAGCAGTGCTCATAGCAAAGCAAGAACAGTAATAGTGGAACAGCACATCTGCTGTTGACTCTACCGTAGCATAACCTTCCCAACGCTATCTTCAGATCTACACTCGTGTCTAGGTCCTCTGCAACTTTGCACCCTTCTCTTTTGTTTTTCTTTTCTCTGCTTCCTGAGCTGGGCTTCCTCCTGGAGTGTTGTGGTGGTACCAGCCTGCAGCCTGAGTCTCTCTCGAGCTGCAGCAGGCAGTGTCCTCTCTGACTGATGGCTGCAGAGCAGAGCGGCAGCGGGTGGCAGAGTCATCACTGCCCAATGATCTGAGAGGCCCTTTTTGTACAGAGCCAAAGCCACCATGAAGTATTTATGCTCATTCCTGCATGTGCTTTATTGTCTGTTGGATATGTGCTCAGGAAGAGTTTGCTTTACCAGTATAATACTGCCATCAGTGTTATGATGCAGAAGCTGGTGAGTTTATGTCAACATTTAATTTTTGTTCTTAAATAAAGCTTTTTATCCTTGTGCCTTGTCATTATCTTTCCGTTTATTATTTCTATACAACTATATCATATATATTTGCATGATCTGGCTGTATTTATTGAATGCAGTTCCATGAGAAATTAGTTTGGTGCAATATAATTCACCCTCAGTACATAAAATAAATTGGTAATAATGATATTATGTGGGACCTTTCCAATTGATTAATCTTTTCAGTGAAATGTAAAAGGAGTTCCCTAATACAAAGTCCTTTAAATGAAAGAAAATGTCCTCAAATACAGGTATATGAAGACTTCTCAAACCCTGTCCTTTCTCAAGCTGAGAGCCTAACCTGCCTAACTTTTCACTGCAAACACAGGCCACTGCAGAAAACGCACTATCGTTTTGCAATAATTATTTTATACTTTAACATGAATTAGATGTAAGGGTCAAAGAAATTAGCATCAGAGTACCAATTAATTTAGGACATTAATCATTGTTAACTCATCTAATTTTAAAACTAAACTGAATATTCAATCTGTCAACCTTTCAGAATATCCAATCTTTATGTCCAATTCTAGTAATTTTTCCTTTTTATTTAGAGAAAGGCTTATTATTAGAAAGCATGTCACTGAACTGTTAATGTAATCAATTCCATTTTATTTTCAAACCATTCTTGTACTTGACTTTACAAAGTACAAAATTAGATCTGATTAGGTAATTATTATAGTTTGGTTAGACTATTCACAGTACTACCAGGAGAGTGAAACAATGTTATAGTGCAAAACATTATCTTGGGGTCCAGGCTAGACACATGGCAAAGACAGAAGACTGAGGAATGATAAGGCACAAAACCTTTATCTCTGTGTTACTGGTTCCTTTTCAGCTGATATTAATAGCAGCTGAATAATTATCACAGGGACAAGCAGTGCTGACTGCAAGTAAATGAAAGTCTCAAAATTTCCAGATACAGAAATTCCTGTGCTAAGGCTGCTGCTGTCTGTGACACCAACTTGAAGTTCCACAGTGTGGAAGTATGGCATAGCCAGGACCCAGTATACCTTGCTACCTTGCTGTACCTAACTGGGTTCTCTTCCCACTCAGCAATGGAATGAGACAGCCAGGGAATGTGAAGCCTGTTCACTGCTGCTCTCTGGAAAAGAAGGCAATCTACTGCTTTAAGCTAAAACATCGAAACTTTTGGGCAGCAACCAAAATTAATGAATTGTATCACACATACTGAAATACCTGTTAAACTTGGTCTTGTAAGCAGGTAAGCATAATTTCAGGAAGTGTATAATCACATTTTATTGTAAAGGACAGTTTCTAAACATGTAAATGTACAACCAGCTGGGGTACTTTACCTCCCAGAAGAACAAGTCTTGATAGTGATTGAAAAATGAAAAAGAAGCATTTGAAAACATTAAAGGATGGAATCTACTGTATGAAAATGCAAAAATTTGTTTCTGCCTTGCCCCAGAAGGCTATAGAAGGATGTAAAGTATAAAATGATGAATTTCAAAATAAGTGAACCTTATAACTTGTGCAAGTTAGGGTAGACTACTACTAAATACAGGTCTGTCATGTTGATCCTGTTCTCTAGGAACGCCATAATATCTTTGGAGCAAAGTTCCCAGTCTTCCTTCTACCATTTGTATATTTTTTAAGTGGTATCAAGGCTGACAGATTAAAATTTATTGTTGGTAGATCTTCAGCAAAACAATAAACTTCAACAAAAAACTCAGATGAATTCCACACTTTGGTTAGGTTAAGCAATTATTGATAAACTATGTTGTTTAAGAAATGCTGTTTCTAGTTCAACAAATGTTAAATACAGGAAAAGATACAGCATTTCAGACTGTCAGCTGCCTCACTACTGGAAATTATTACTCTGAAGAGTTCAGGCATCCTTAAAGGTGAGAATAACACAACACAGTCATGCTCCTTTCCCTTTCTTTTTCTCCTGTCTGTATCAAATCAGAAATCAGAGAAGGATATGACCTTGCAGGTAACCTACTTTCCTCTTCTGTCAATGCAGACTCTGTGTGATACCACCCATTTCTGAGAGCTTTTCAAAGCCTGTTTTTAAAACATTCTGATGGTTTTTCCTTTGTTAATTTTGACGTATTATTTTACAGCATAACAGCTCCCTCTTAGTAAGGTTTTCCTGATAGTCAGCCTGAAGCTCTTTCTCATAATTCATTCTCTTAACTGTAAATTTCTTTATTCAGATTCAGTTCTATTTATGCCACACCAGACTGCATTTTCTGTTATTATAATATTATGTTTAGAGCTAAAGTATAATTTTTTCTTCCAATTATTTCTCTTACTGAAAGGCAAAATCTTAAACTGATGTGAATACCTACATTACAAATTATTTTTGCCCCAAAATATCTGTTTGCAAATTTCTGAAGTTTAACTTATTTTATTCTCTCTTTGTTTTCGTAAGTCTTCATAAATGAAACAATGTATTTTTGTTTTCCTTAATATTTATATAGCCTACTTATTCATTACTATCCTTGATGTTTATTAGGGATGCTTGCTTTCTCTTCCAGACTAGTGAAGATATTAAGAAAATACACTATGCAAAAAATATTGTAATAGGACAATCTGTCCTCTTTGTACTTTTAATGCCTTGAGTTTACTTGGCTTATTTTTCCTTCCCTTATAGAGAACTCATACCTATAAAATGTGTTTAAGCTTTGTAGAATTACATTTATCTTCCTAATATAAGATATTAATAAGTAGCTCAACTCTTGAGAGTATACTATGTTGCAGTACCTTTTCATTTTACAATAACATCAAATTAGACTTTAGTGTTAAGTATTGTTAAGTTATGGCCTGACATTTACACAGTCACCTTTTCCTTCTTTCTCTGTTTTCTATTGAGTTGTTACAATCCACAATGGCATTTGGAAATTTGCACTTATAATTTTTTGGTTTTTTTCATTTAAGGCAAAGTCAATCTTACTTTAAATCATTACGAAAAATATTTTTAAAAAAAGTGTCATTTTCTCTGTCCCTGCAATGGTACATATGGCTTGCCAGCTCCTTAAGGAATGATCAAAATGAATCACATGTCTAGAATTCCAGACAAGGAAGGCAAGATTCTTCTTCAAAACCACGGTCAGTTCACCATTACTCATGGGTCACACAAACTGCACCATCCCTGTTGACCCAGACTGACTACAGCAGCTATAAATGATTTGGATTCAGTGCTGCACAAACACATGGATAAGGCCACATCCAAAGCCCCACCTGGCCCAATAAGCCCCCCTGGAATGGGGTTATACAATACCCAACCAGCTGACTGGATATGAAGCAGCTTCATGGAGACGGGAATTCCTGGGCTGACTCTGTACACAGGCAATTTATTATATCCATGCCTTTACTTTTAACATGTCCCTCCCCCTGTATTACCAGCATCCAAAACACCATAACACAATAGGGAAATGCTCACTGATATTAAACTGGTGATAAAATTTAGTAAATAAACCACTCAATGCTAATAGTTTTTTGCTATTATCCCACATGTTCTTACAGGACAACTCCAAGTAGACTCTGTACTTTGATTCAGAAAGTACAGGAGTCTTCATCAGGGTCTTTAATACGTAGCTGAATGGACATTATCTGCACTGGAAATGCCATTGTCACAACTGCAACAGTACGGTGGCATTTACTGTAATGACAGAAAACAAGTGCTAAGAGATAAGTACTTCTTTTTAGCCCAATTCCTCTAATCCAGAGTTAAAGGGAAAAAAAATTCCTAATATAGTGGAACAAAACCCCCAAGGCATTAAATTAAATAATACTTTTCAAACACTTACAGTCCATAAATCTGTGGAGCAATTTCCAGTCGGTTCAGATGCATGTACAGCTCAATATCATGTTTCTTCAGCAGATGATCCTGAATTTGATTTACTTTTGCCACAATAGCAATAGATGGCCCCAAGTCCTGTGGCCTTGCAAAGGGCATAGGTGTTATCATCACATCTTTCTCCTGCAGACACAGAAAACAGGATGAAAAAAAGAACAACCCATGAAGCCTTACTGTCTAAAGGGACTGTGTGCAGGAGATTTCATTTGTTGTAAACATTGGCTTCCAAATAAACACAGTAATAACTCATTTCTTTTACAGCAGAAGAGGAATCTCAAGTATCCACTTCTGAAGAAGGTATTGTGGGATTCCCCTTCCCAGGAGTGCCAAGGAGTGCCCGTCATTCTGCACATCAATTTTTACGTGCATGCTTTACTTTTCATGCTCTGACAAAGTGTTGACAGCTTTATTTTAGCTTTAATATCAGCAGTCTGAGTCAGTCCAGAATAAAGCAGATGAATGGTAACTCAGTAGAGAATATATGCCCTCAGAGGACAATAAATTGCATACCAAATAGGAAGTAACTTATTTTCAAACAATCCTTTCTAAATAGGCTTTCCTTGCACAGAAAATCTGGTGGCTTTACTTTAAAACCTACACAGCTTTGATAAAGCATCAGAAACCTTTAAAGGAGAAAAGAAATAGAAATATGAGATAGCATATTGGTTGGACCTGAGGGCTGTGCAAACTATGCCATGATCTACAACACAACACATCAAGTGAAAACCAGTGGAGTATTAGCATCCCTGAATATGATTCTGCTTTAAGTTTATTCTTCTTGCAAGAGTAAGGTATTATTGAAAAAGGGACAGAATGCTAAAAAGAAATGCAGCAAATAATGAACTGCACTGAATAGGAAACATGTAAAAAGGAGAGTGAAAAATCAAAAAAGACAAGTCAAACCCTACAAGAGAAAGATAAGCAGACAGGGAAATAGAAAATTAAACTGTTAGGAACAATGTTAAGGTTTTAAAACAGGGAAAACTGGAACTGTAAGAGGAGAATAATTTTGTAATGACTTTGCTACAATCTGTCATCATGACCTCTGATCCAGAAGCTTCACTTTAAATAACAGTTGTTGTTTTTCTACACTTTTACTCACTATGTTAATAGAGAAGCAGTATCCAGCTCAAAGGGTTAATAATTTCAGAAGACTTCATTGCACTTTACATTTGTTTAAATACAATTTCACTTGTTTCAATATTGTGACAAGAGCATTATTTTTAATATTCAATAACAAAGAAGGTTTGTTTTTGTTGCATAAGCTATTCCCAAGGTCGTTTCCTATGGTTATTTAAAAATCACTTACAACACAGTTTCACATTCAAATGGGCAACGAACTTTTTATAATGTCTACCAAAAAGTCTATTTTTTGTGTTGATCTGGTTTGCTTGAAGTACCTTTTCTTAATCTGATTTCTGTACTGCAGAAAATATGGTAGGATGTTGAGCAGTGATTTCAGGTAATACGTTTCTATTTAAGGACCTGATTGGTTATAAATTGTATCTTAAAATCCACTTAAGTGTTGCTTTGCTATAGCAATTGCAGCAAAGGGACTGATCTGTCTATTATACTGTGGTAGTTTAACCATGGTATTGTAGTACCAAGACATATTCATTTAAGATACTCTAGCAAATCACTTGACAAAAGCTCCCTCAAACTGTCAAATAAAGCTCACTGACATGGCATGTATTTATTCAAAATCTTTGCTATTCTAACAAATAGGAATTTGACATAAAACGTTTAGTTTCTTAAGAGGCCAATAAGCAATGCTGCTACTTAGTTAAATACCGAAGTTCTCCACAGCTGCAGGTACATTGTGAAAGTAATTCTCAATTAGAAATTAGAAATTAAGAAATTAATTTTTAAATTATTCTAATAAATTCTTTATTACCAAGTTTGGCAGCCTTCTTTCTATCCTGAATTTTATTTCTGCATTGTATGGCCATCTCCTATAATTTCAGACCCATTTCACTATTTTCTTGGTTATATGCTAGAATGTAAAATATTGAAAATATGTATCCACTTATCTTCTTCTATTCAGAAAACCACTCTTAAAGCATGATACAGTAATATTGCCTTACTGTTAAATGTCCGTCTGTATTAATGTTTTTCATAAACATATGGATTTATCTTTGAAACCAATCATAAAAATCTGTAACTCTATGTATTTGTAGACTGCATGTTCTATCATTTGGCACACATCTGGGGCATGAACTTTATTGTGGTTTATTGAAGTTGACTTTAACTTCAGCTTGACCACTTCATGCATTCATAACTCTGACGACTCAGAAGACCTGTGTTTTAAGTTCTTTTTTATTATAGGCATAGAAACTTACATGGAAAGCTCAACATTAGAATCCCTCTGCTTATTTGAACTTGTAATATGAAAAGACTAGCTATTACTCAGTTCAGTCTTTACACCATTAGTTGTCTGTGAGTTTCAAGCCATCTTTACAAAATTACAAGACAGATTATTAAAACCTGGCTCAAGTGACGAAGGATTGTGAATTTCAAAACTAATGCAAGCTTCCTCTGTGCCAAAACTGGAGTTATTTGTCACTTGCAGCATTTGTGCACCTTGGCATAATGCAGCACTGACACATTGCTGACTGTCAGACTGACTGACTATCAAACATGGCTAAGTGCATCCAATAGTATATGCTGGCTTGCCATTTCTAAAAGCACGAGATAAGTAAATGGTATCCATCAAAATGCAGTTTATCAGCATCTCAGAAATTAACCCTATTAACAGAAATCTTCAAGGCATGACAGAATCTGTGAGGAAGCAGCTGCAGCCAATAACAAAGCCTTGCCTGTCCATGCCTCCTGATTCCGTGTACTCCACCAAGAAGCTCGGTGGATGACTGGAGTGCAACAAAGTCATGTCTGTTGTCTCCTCTCATGCAATTTGGTTGAGAAAATGACAATACCTCTAGTCAGTTGAAATTGCTCCAAAAATCACATAGCTGGTGTGAAACAAACAGCCCAAACAGAAAGATGCTCAAATAAACTAATAAAGTCAAGCCGCCAAAATGTTAAAATGTTTAACTAGAAATGACTCACAGTGCCTGTGCCCAAAGCCAAGTGGACAACACAATAATACTATGCCCCTGCTCATACTCACTATGTGAGAGAAAACATGTGGCAAATAATTCTTTTTGTGAGCCTTTAAGTCTTGCAAAAAAAATTTGAGTGCATGTGTTTAGTCATCTATTACTAACAAGAAATACAAATGATCAATCCTAAAAGGATGTGGTTCACAATAAAAAGAAAAAATGAGTGACGGCTCAGAATGTGCTATATTGTTTATAGGAGAGCACCAGATTCAACCCTAAAAACAGTTTAAATATGAGTACCAGTGAAATGCAGCTGGAAACTTTAGCTGAGCATTAAGAACAGAGTCACCAAGTCCTGTCACAAAACATTATGTACCACAACACCAACTGGAATGGCTGCTAGTCGATACTAATACAATTTCTATATTCATGCATTTAGGAAATAAATGCTACAGCAGTAAAGAGAGTCTAGGACATAGTAGAAGTATAAACTGAGGACAGATTTCTCTCATTAACCACTAGGGAATGGAGTAGCTGGAGAAGCTCCTCTAATGGCAATTGGGAATAATGGAAACAACTGTTAGAGGCTGTAAAATGTAACATGTCTCTCAGAGCACACTTTCATTGCTTTCTTTGTGAAGACTCACACTTTATTATGTAGCTAACCCTCAAAGTCATGATTGTAAAAGGCATATGTACAAGAAAGGATTATTAAAGATTATACATGTTTGCAAAGAACAAGAACAAACAACTAGATATTAATCCATTCTCTTTGCACTGTTAATTTTTTATGCCATGAAAGGACTGGAAAGGGCAGTGTAAACCTTCACTTTCTACCCAAGCCCTGCAAATCTGTAAGCAGACCTATTTATTTCCTGGAATAAAATTCAACCTCAGACGTTACCACCTCTGTCACAGAAACTGGAACAAAGACATTTGAATTCACTGAATTTTGAAAAGCTACACTCAGAGAAACATACCTCACAGCCTTATTATGGAAGTAAAAGTGCCTACATAGTAACTTCATAAAATTTGGATCTCATATGCTTTATCCCTAGCTACTGAAATTATATAAAAATCCAAATAATTTATAACTGTAGATAGTTTAGGCCAAGATGCCAGTGCTCCACATCTTATAAAATACAAATATTTTAAATATTTTAAAAAAATAGATGGTTTTAAATGCGTCTTGGGTGGACAAATTTTTCTTCATTAGATTGACAAGCCCACCATTGAAACCAGTGCCCCCTAATTATGGTTTGCAGCTACAGGTTTAGGTGCACACATATGGACATCCAGAACCAACCAAATTCTCATCAAGTTTCTGTTAACTCTAGATATTCTCCCCATGTTCTATATGAAAAATGCTGAAGTGAATCAAGCTGAAAGTAAGTTTGGAGGCCTCTTTTAGAATATAATACACTGAAAGTCTAGGCAATACCCATAATACTGTTAATAATATTTTGCTAGAGCCTCCACACACACACTCCATCACACAAATAAATTTCCAGAATTAAAAAAAAAAAGAGAAACATAAAGATGGAAAGAGACTAGAAAAGAAGTAGTCAAAGGAAATCTTTAGCAACTGACAGAGGGAATTGTCCTTCCTGCCATGTATGAAAAAATTCAGGCAAGAACTAGATGGTCTCTAAAAGGTCCCTGCAAAGGAGAGTTCTGCAGACCTAAACTGAGAACACTGCAAAAGCTTTTTTTATGAAAGCAGCAACATACTAAATTCAGTGGTGTCTATACAGATACACAAGAGATCTGAAGGCACAGACTGAATATTCTCTGTTTGAATAACCTCAGGTTAAGAAGAAAAAAATGAAGGAAATGGAGTCATTATGCCAAGGAAATACACACCCTGACCTTTGACAGACAGTCTATATTTAAAGTTTTAGTTTCACAACAAATTGTTTGTAAACAGTTGAAAATTATTCACACTTTAATACTTTACCTATAGGTATTTATTTAACATAACATTTGCACAGGTTTTGGGCACACGAAGTGCCTATGACAGTCACTCTTTCAAATGCTATGCAAGGATATCACTTATATATTGAAGAATCTGTGCTTGCACACTTGGCTTTTGATTACTAAGTGATCTTTCAACAGATAGGAACTCTCACCTGAAGACATTCCACGAATTACTTATGACCAAACTCTGAAGAACCTTTAAGATTGTAAACTTGTTTGAGACTGCTTTAACCAAGTTGAGAGATGCCTAATTAGCTTTAAATAGCATCAATCATTAAAATCATGTCTGCTTAAAAACACAGTAAGTACATTTCAAAGCAATATTTACCTTCTGACTGTCATGTTCAAAAGTTGAAAACCAGTGTTCTGCTGTTTTCATAAGACGTGTGAACATTGCACTGAAAGGGAACAACCCAGAAACTTCGTGTTAAATAACAGTATCACTTACAAATAAGAACAAATTGAATGTAAAGAAACTTGTTAAAACTTACTAGGCATCATGTTCCAGATATTCAGGATTCAAAAGAACTTTCATTTCCTCGCTGAAAAAGGCAACAGTGAACAATCCAAATGTGAATGTTTATTTTTGGTCAGCGTTCTGCATGTACTATTATGTATTTATAAGCCAAATTTCATATAAAGTGCAAATGAGAAAACTAGCCTTTTTAATTAAAAAGAGCAACTCCATTGAACAAATGAAGTCTTTCCTTTTTATAAAGATCAAAAACAAATTAGCTGCCTTGTCTGCACTACAATGAAGTAACCATCTAATTATTCCAAATAACAAATTACTGAATGTCACAATATATTATTTGAATATGCTTGATCTAGAATAATTGATTGCTGCACAATCTATCACTGTTTGTNAAAAAAAAAAAAAGGTTACTGGTCAAATATGCAGTATAAAAACATTAATTTGTTTTGTTTTAATAGCCTGTATTTTTATTGTATTTTAACAGCAATTAATCAGTGACAGCACCTCTTTTCCATCTACTTTGCTGCTTAGCTCTACTTTTTCAGTGGGGATGGAACAGAATGCTGTACATAACACATAGTTATTTTAAGTTGTGTAGCACTGAAGAGCATCTTCTAGGTAATTTTAGGATATCTAAGGACAAACATTGAAGAAAAACACACACTTGTAAATAATCATCTTAATGCTTAACTACCTTTGGGCAGTCATGTTGAGGGGTACCTACAAAGGTTATATTATATTGCACACATGATTTAATTTGTTTTCATTCACTACTGGACTCCAGTGTGCAAAAAACCAAATGAAATGTCCTAAATATCACAAGATATAAAATAGTTTCTTTTTAATTTTTTTTTAATAAAAACTAAAGCCTTACGTATGGGGAAGAATAAAAGCAGACAATCATGTGATGCAGTATTTTATCCGTATGAGTATGACTGCATACATGCACACATACACACTTCTGAATGAAATGGAGGATCAATTGTTAAACTTAATGGTACTACCAAGTCAAAGCATAGTTGGATATCACAGCTACAACACTGCAGGTGATGAAAGAAATATAAATCCCAACAATTTGTCTTCAATGGTCATTTCCCCCTTCAAGATATGAGGAGAGAGAGTCAGTGGTAAGGTATCTACTTTATGAGTGTAGCTCACTAATCTGTCTACCCTCTGCAGTGAAAAAAACAAAACCACTTCTGGCAACAAGGACAAGATGGAACTGCAGGCAGCTATGTAAGCTTTGATATTAAGGTTTTCCTTAGATTTCTTGTCTCCTCGTTTTTTCACCAGCCAATGCCTGTCAAGGGGCCAATGTCTAAATCTCAGAAGCTGTAGTAGGAAAGATGAAATAAGGACATTCCCATCAAAGCACAAGGATGCAAAGGTTTCTGATATTAATATATGAATTATAAACATAGAATTCTGGAGCACATATTTACAAGCTATAGTTCAGCAAACTTATTTTTTAAAGTAAGTAGATTTTTATACAAATAAAATGCAATGCTTGCCTTGGCTGTGCAGCTTCACTGGCATGTGAAAAAGCCTGGTGGTCACAATGTAGGATAAAGACAATGGGAGCTAGAAGTTCATGCATGCCCTAAACATAAAAGGAAAAGCAGAAGTATATTTAGATTTGCCACTCATATAATCGTTCCCAATGCACAGCATAAGGCAGACAGCAATATTAGCTGCAGACTAACTAAAAGCATAAACATTCATTCACACTGCTAACAGAACGGTTTCATAATCAATGGCTTTTATCTTAAATTCTGATTGAATCCAAGTGTTTATTCTTCTATAATATACAGAAACAAGTTAGTCTCCTTTTTTCTAACACAACACACAACAAATTGGCAATGGTAGGCGACCCTGCACCTGGCAGTTTACTTCAAGATCTATGTTCATAAATATGAATTTTATTTATGATAATCATAATAATGATCTACAGTACAGAGATCTGCAATAGGGAAAAACTACAAATTGTAAAATTATTTTGTATTTTATAATGTTCCAGAACCATGGATAAAAGTGTAACAGCAGGCTGCAAAGGAGACATGGGTACTATTTGGGAAAGAAAACAAAACTTTCATTTCTAGGGACATGAGAATTAAAATGAGTTTTTGGGTTTTTTTTCAGTTTTCTTTCTTTTGTTATGTCAATATTCAAAACGAACTCATTAAACACAATGCAGAGAAGATCTGGTACTGTTCCACTCCAGAGCACTACTTACATATGCAATCTATATTAAGATACAGAAAAAACATTGAAATAGGCTGGAACGGGAACAAAAAAAATGAGTGGGCAGTTGAGGACTTGGGCCAGCATTAGAAGCATGGCTGGGCCACCCAGGAGAGTTGGGATCTCAGCTCTGGGACCAGGACAGCAGGTAGGAGCTACAAAAGCTCCAGGCTGGGGAGGGGGTCAGCCATAAAAAATAAGGGAGGGGAGCCTTTTGGTGATGGAAGGGATGTGGGATGAAGGATTGAAATCTGTCTGCCTCTGGACACAAGGATCACTCTAAGGGGAGGGACCAAAACCACCAGTTACAACAGGGGCTCGATGCCAAGTGCCCAGGCTAGCCCTGCTGGGCCTAGCTCTGGATGGAATCCTTGCCCAGCTATAGAAAGAAGAACCTGCTTCCAGGAGTGCTCCAGCTCAAGTGTGCAACTAATTCATCAAGTGGAGCCTCAGTCCCAACTCAGGTGAGTGCTCTGCGCAGACAGGGGTTCAGGGAAGACTATTTCATCTATCCTGCTGCAGAAGCAGCTCTGGCACTGGTCAGGTTGCTGTCAGGAGTCAGATGACAGCTGATGGCTCCCCTGAGCTGTTCTACTTTTCATGGTTGAAGCTCCAAGCCAGGAAGCCTCTGCACTTGCTTTTCCAGCCCCCTCAGTGATGGACAGATGTGAACACTGAAAGTGTTACATGAGCTACCCTGCTGCTTTGCTGGTGTATAAGTTGATATTCCATACCACATCTGAGGAATGTTCAACACTCCTCAGTTAAGTTAGCTTATCACCTTCATAGGTACTGAACAGATCCACTCCCTACCAAAACCCTTGAACCTTTATTGGAAGTAATGGGGATTTTTTTGTTAAGTGGTCAGAACTGACCCGAGAGGTAGATGTGGAAGCCCTCTCTATGTCATTAACTATTTTGAGTATGCTTGGATACATAGTTTTTTGATAATTTTGGTAATAGTTTTGACAATCTCTTAGTATGCCATCAACTGAAATCCTAGGAAATTTAATTTTAATTTCTTTGGGACTGAGATGATTGTTATAGCACTCACTGGCAGGGCTGAAGTTTGGATGTTTTCTTTCCCTTTCTATTTCTGTACCTTTAGGGACTACTTTAAAAGATGAAGCCTAAAGAGAAATTCAGTTAGGACAAACAAAATAAACCAAATATAGCTATTTGATTTCAGAAGCTGATGTAAAACACAACAAATGGGTTAGATTAAAAATTGTCAAGTTTAGATTTCTTAAAATATTATGGTCATATAAAAGGAGAAAGGCCCAGTATGAGCCAAAATATAAACGGCAAAAATCTTTAAATAACCAGGGTTGTACTTTCACACATACAGCCCTTGCTTATTTAACAGTTCCACATCTAATCTTTTATTTGCCCTGATATTCTAAACATGAAATAGGAGAAATGGAAATGCCAAAAAACTTGACTATCTAAAAAAATTACCACCTAAGCTGTAAACATATAAGCAGAAGAAAAAGAAAGAGGACATAAAATAAGAATTAGTTATAAAAGATAAAAGCACATCACACATTCTTCCAACATAATAATGTTGCATCTCTATAATAAAATAGAATCATAATGTGGCTGCCCCCGTATAACAAAACCAAAACAAACAGATGATGAAATATCAGGATTTCAAAAAGATACCTCTGATCTTTCAGTTACAAGAGTACTTCAAATGTTTAGAGATTTTTAGCTTGGCAAGAAAAGCTACCAGTGTAATATGCATACACATATTTTTTCAATGCTACAGTTTACTAAAACTCTTTAGTGTTAATAAATAAGTTGACAGAGCTCAGATAATTTTATGACACTTCTCAGCTAGAACAAAATATTGATTTCATAATACAGTCTATGGTTTAGAAAGAAAACCAGAATTATAGCATTTTTACAATGACAAGTGAATCAATGCATTTCAAAACTATATTGACTTCTCTAAGGGCAATCAAATCATGAACAAACAATAGTTAGCCTAGTGATTTAGCTAAATTTTCACTATTTCCTTTCGGTGTAACTAGGACCAGAATTTTGTCACCGGTCTTACAGAAGAACTTTAAGAGTAGCTTTTACATATTCTTAAGTACGATACACTATTCTCTTTAGATTTTATATTTAAAGCTGCTATTTAAAAATTCAGTGATCCCAGGGAAGATTCTGCCTTTAAAATCTGTAATACAGCTCTACAATATTCTACTCCATTTGACTAGGGATAGAAATATATTTTTTCTCATCAAATAAAATGCTCCTTCACATAGGCCAAAAAACCCAGAAACCCTACAACGAAGACAACTTGCATACCTATATGCATATTAAACAAACATTATTGACTGTTTCTTGTATATATATGCTATATGCTGAGGCTATGTAATAGTTTCAATAGAATGCTGTAAGTATGCAAATTGTTAAGGAACTATCACTTTTTCCAAATATTTTGGAAGACAACATTTTGGAGGGACAGATGCTGACAGACATAAGTATCAGTCTTCATTCATTGGCCAAGTTTTATAATTCTAATGGCAATTGTCTTTTTTGTATGTGGTCATACAAATGAGATAGAGGAATTCTCATGCATGACAACTGGGCCAGTCTCCATGATGGAAATTGCATATGAAGACAAGCTCCTTAATCTGGGCTTTGTATTCAGGTCACTGTGGAGACAACTTGGAGATGTCCTGGTGCTGATGAATTAATGGTAACCTTCATTATTTTCTCAAAAATATGCTAGGCTGTACTGGAAATTATTATGGGAAATGGGGCTTGAGCCTGGTAAAAGCACTACATCAGAGGGACTCACTACTAGATAGGTAATCGATAAAAGAAGGAAAAAACATATCCTGTTGCTATCATAGACTATTTCTTTTCAGCTTATTCAGAGAAGGGTAATGATGGACATGAAAAAAAAGTTGGCTGGAAAGAGAGGATCATGAGGACAAAAAAGAAGGATCTTATAATAAGCTAAAAGGATCATTATTTTTTAATAAATTCAACCAAACAAACCCACTCTTTTATAATGAGGTAAGAAAAAAGCAAAGTTCCTAATAAAAACAACACTTGCCCACAAAGTGGAAAACCATAATCATTTGCTATTTTGTGGACTTGGCACAGCACTGCAAGACCTAAGTGATACACTGAACATGCTCCAAGAGGTTAAATCAACAGTTTTTCATGATCCAAATTCATTTAATTTTCTGCACGTCCTCTCCCCTGCATCCTGCAGCAACCCCTTCCTGGAACTACCACACTACTGATGCACACCAGTTGAAAACAGAGGTAAAGAAGTTTTCTTTGTCATCAGCCTGTAGGCTCACAAAATTGAACCTGTTCTTTTATCTGCCTATGTTCATTTAGCCCACCAAGCAGTCTTTATTAAAGCTGAGGCATCAGGCAGTCAAAGTTCATTAATACCATTTATATAATCTCTGCAGTTTCAATTAACTCAGCAAGACATTCTACTACATGATAACAGTCTCATTAATTCAATAAAATCCCATAACTATTAACAATATGGTCTATGTTAAACGGGGTGTCACCTAGTAGAAAATAATAGCTTTAACAGCTTGTGATGAAACGCAGAGCTTTTTTTTTCTAAATCTGATCTGGCTAAATATTCCATCCCTATATAGAAAGGTATTATTTCTTGGTAAGGAATCAAGAGGATTTTAAATATGAGCAGAGGGTAATTAAGTCCTTTTAAGTCATATCAAAGAGTAAAACAATACTTCTTGTTCAATAAATGATACACTAAATTAGCTGGAATGTGTTCTTCCATTTTCCCATCATCAGTACTACGGCCTATATTCACTAGGAAGAGGAGACTGAATACTGCTAAGTATTTTTTTTAGCAGTGCCCTTCAAAATACAGCTCATAGATCTCATTTTTATTGTTCTTATGCAAGACTATTCCTTGCTCACTGTCTGTCAAACATAAGAAATAACCAATTGATAGATGTTTCATATGTTTGGTAACTATATAGTCCATTTTTTACATAATCTCTAAGTAATTCTTCAGCAGTAAGTGTTCCTTCAACTCACATGCCCTTTGTTTCCAAGAAACAACCCTATTTCCTGGCTTGAAGACAGGGTGGTCACAGACTATGCTGGAAAGCATAGACTGTTTCATAAAAATCTTTACATTTACTGAATCTCTGTATTTTTATCATGACAAATTTTCTATCTACCTAAAGTTGGCTTCTCTACAGTTTATCCTTTGACCATGCACAGAGAGTATCCCTTGGTTTGTCAGTCTCTGCACAGCCTACAGGTAATTGGGTGAAGAAACAAACAGAAATATATTTGGGTTGATACTCTGCATATTGGTGTTGCTGTATGAATACAGTATTGTGTTTATAGTTACTTCAAAGCCTTCAGAACAAATATTAAATTAATTAACTTACTAACTCTATGGATGCAGACTTAGTGCAACTTAGGCTTTCTTTACCATTTTATCAAAAATGGATTGAACAGACTCTCCTTCAAGTAACTCTGTAAAAGTGGTATTTTGTAGCACCCTTATCCTTCATTCAAGAGGATTTTGTCAGCTGCATTGTACCTGGATGCTACAAGGTTAGATAAAGATCTTTTTTGCTAACATACTGCATGGCTTTAGCACTGTGGGGAAGAATTTAAAATATTACATAAAACTTAAAATAGTAAACTTTGTCTAAATTTCAGAAGTCTCTGTTTATGCTTTTTGTTTATTCAGTACTATTTTTAATCCTGTTGCTCATTTTCTTTCTTTACCTAAGCAGAGAAAGCCTCTCTTTTTTTTCTTTCTTAACCAATGACAATGAAAAAGATGTTTATAAAGAAATTTAAAAGTTAGAAAACTTAGCAACCTTAAAGAAAACAATTTAAGGTACTGTGTTATGAGGAAAAAGCATATGTTATTCAATGAGCTTACTTACTAACCAGCTGACAAGCAGCTCTTTGATTACTTCAGCATTATGATAGAACTTCAGATACAACCGAGCTACATTATTGTCAAACCATATAGAAAATGTTGAGTCAATGAATGCCACCTGTACAGTCTTTTCATTACCTGTTTATAAAGCAACTGCTCATTTTCTCTGGCGTAGCAGAACAGAACATCTGTAAGAATTTTCCTTACATTCTCTTGCTGGAAATACTGCATTTCAGGAAAGCTGAAAATGAAGCAATACAGCAAGAGTAAACAACAGAGTGCACAGAATGCCAGTTGCTGGTCTTCTAGAAGAGGTTTTAGGTAAGAGCATTGCCCTTGTCTGCTTTCCCACTGCTCTGTGCTGCTAGAGTTAAATGCTTCTTTCTAATGACTTGCTACATTTGTTTTGCAGCTGAAATGATGAACCATGTTCTTTAATTTACACCAGTCTGCCACACAGGTATGATGACATCACAGCTATATTTAAATAACTAATCCCTTTTAATCTCATTAAACTTAGACATCTGCAAGAATGAAATACAATGGAAGAAATGGAAGAATGGATGAGAGTATGTCAGAAGACGCATATACACTAGGGTTCAATATTTCTTTAATATTTGAAAAAATATTATCATTTAATGACAAGATTATTTAAATATCTCATAATTGACATGAAAACCAGAATCCTAAAATCTATTAACTCTTGCTGGTATCTGTTGCAATACAACACAATCAGACATTTCACTGTCTTTAACAGCTCTTGCAAATAAACTTTACAATTATAAAAATAATCTGGCTGGGCAAATATCCTGAGTGAACCTTAGTGAGAATAAGGAAAAAAAGCTTCTGGGAAAATCCTGTCACATGCATACTGGAAAATGTAAATATTTTCAGTCTATAACTTCTCTGAAGCAACTCTCACCTGTGCATCCTGCTCCTTGACTGTTGGAGGTAGGAAACAGAACAGTTATGCAGGATGTACTTAAAATTAGAATTAGTGCACAAAGAAAGGTGTTTTCATTGTTACTGAAGAAGTATCTAGATGGCAAAAAATGTTTCATAAAGCAAACACTCCAAACCACATTGCTCCACAGCTATACAGAGCAATAACAGATAAAATCTGAAAAGATATAATGCTAAAAAGAAAGGAAATGGTAAAGTTGGGCAAAGAAAAACAGAAGAACGCTTAAAAAAGACAACAACGGTAGGCCTCAGGCTATAGTGCTGAAATAAAGGTTCTAGGATTGTCAGTTTTAGAATTAAATCACATGGTTTGAAATGAGATTTCTTCAAACAAATTTCCCAGGTCTGAGCTACAATGCTGTACTTTAGACTGGATGTATTTAAGGCTGTTGTAAAGCCTGTCATAGAGAAACAATATAGGAAATCAGAATAAATTACTTCAGGAAAGACTATTAATGTTGATAAACACTGCGGTCATCTCACAGAGGTGATGACAGGCAAGCACAGAAACAGAACTAATTAAGGCTATAAAAGTGCATTGAAATCCTTGGATAAAGGAGCTGAATCAACAGCCCAGGCAGAGAAGACACCATGGCTTAAACACAGTGATGCTGAAGTCCTGAGAGAGGCACTGGGATGAGAAGTGTAACGTTTTCCTGGCACCTGGTGGAGGTAATGGCAGACCAACATTTGGAAACTTGTATGCACTTCTACTAATCACATTACTGTAAAGGAAGGACACAGCTGAGACCAAAAGTGCATTACAGCAGATGGCAATCGACATAATTTAGGGGTTTGAAGAGATTATTTCTGAAGGACTGTTATTCAGGCCTGCCCTATGAAGTTTAGGAAGAGAAGACTAACAAAGGAAACTCAAAAATACACAGAGATATCTGTGAGGATCTAGTAATGCCAGAGATTGTGACAGAAAGGATAATAATGAACTCAGGAATAAGCTGGCTGAAGTATTAATTATAGTTAATGTAAATAGAAGAGATCATGAGGGAACTATCAGTTCAGGATGGATTTTTATGGAAAATGTAATTTTATGATTAAAGCTCTGTTTTAAGAAATACAGTGTCCTCAAATCAGCAAGGTAAGAATGCTTTCCATGAATGTGAAAATGTTATATTTAATTACATCTCTGAGAAAGCCTACATAAGGACATGGGAATTTTCCTGGACTGTTTCACCTCAACTCTGCAATTAAACAATGGCACATTCAGGACCCTGCTTTCTAAAAGTGAAGACCAGCATGAATCAGATATAACTTTTAAAAATACTCCTTTAGATGATTTAGGGGCCCCTGCACCAGAAGCAGCCAGAATTTGACACAGAAATTTGAAGAAACAGGCTGGCAAACAAATAAATGGATGCACAAAACAAATTTGGTGGCAGACAGAAATGAGGATCATTATCAATGGATTGCTGTTTCTTACCATCTCTTCCACATACTTAGGAAGGATGTATCTGTCCAATGGCTTCTCCATTGCCCTTGTAATGTTGGCAATTTTTACATTTTTTTTTTCTTACTTGGGGATGGAGAGTTGGGAAGCTCAGCACCCACCACTAGTCATCTTCACACACCTTCCATCATCCTAAACTGTGATTGTTACTCCTGAAGCAGGAACTCAGTAGACGAATATATAAAAATACTACTACAAAAGGGAAGAAATTGACTTGATCAGCCTATGGGGTAATGCCTTCTAAGCATTTTGGTTTCCTAAAATACTGGAGAGAGAAAGAAGGTAATGAAATCTAGCCATTTGCAACCCTATATGCACACTGTGATGCCAACAAGTAACCTGTTATTTTGATTTCAGTTAAATGCTTTTGCATCTGCCAATCTGCTGATTTCTATTCCTGCAGAATACGAAAAAAAAAAATTTTAAAACGTTGATCACTAATGAGTTGGGACTAACTTAACAACATCCTTTCCTATTTGTAAATATTGGAAGCTGTTAATTTTTTTCCAATGGGCTGAAAATTGTATGAAGACATTATAGATTGGATTTCCCTCACGTGACTTTAGGAAACTAAAGCTTTGTTAGGTACTGGTGAGCTAGAAGCCTTTCATAATTACTGAAGAAAACTGTACCTCTACAGTGTGATTCATCAGACAAAAACTAGATCTATACTTTAGGAAGAGATGACTTTTGTCTTAGAGTTCTACAGGTACGCAGAATGTAAAGCATGATTAACCCATTTGTGAGTATCTAGGCTTCACAGACCTAATAATTAGGTGAGATAAGGATTCTCAAAACGCGTAGGAACAACCACTCAAACATGAACAAACTTTATTCCAGTTGCCTTTAGATAGCAAAATCCTGAAGTTAAAACCATTTTAAACCAATAACAATTTTAGGAGCCTAATTCTAGCCACTTTTCCTGTTTATTGTTGCTACACTTCAGGGAATTCTAACAAAAGCACTATAGAGTAATTTTTTTACCACTTTGATAGCTGGAACTCTGGTTTGCTACTCTGTGTGCAGTTAGCATCACCCTCTACAGCATTATATACTTGATGCTGTAGGATGATGGAGGACTGAACAAGATGACAAAGAATATAAAAAACATTGATTAAATAAGAAACAGCAGCTAGAAAGTAATAATTATGGTAATTGAATATAATAATAATTTTAACCTTTAATAAAAAGCATTGTAAATGTATGATGAATTTTAAACTTTTAAAGTTCAAACTCTAGGGATTTATTTAAAGAATGCAAATGAAAAGTGAGGGCATTTGCATTCTAAAATCACAGAATGTAGAACTTACTGCTTTTCAAAACAATGACAGTTTACAAATACATACACATGTATATGTAAAAATGCATACTGTGTTTTATGATTAGACAAACAAGTGTACATATAAAATGCATGAAGTTTATCAAATACATTCATGTCGCTGATAAATTTTGCTTCATTGCTTGACTTATCTTGCTATTGATGACACAATGTATACAAGTGCTTAAAAAAGACACTGTTTTGTATAAATGCATAAATGAAAATTTCTTGAGTCACTACTACTGATATTAGTGAATACTACTCTGCCATTTGCCACAGTGAGAGCCTGAACTTTGTGTGTGCATACATATATATCTAAATAATAGTCTTACATCCACCATAGCCTCCATATAACTTTTCATTCTCCAATTATAGTTTAGATACATATATATTTTAATCTTAGAACATCCTGAGCTGTTTCCTGTAACAAACAAAAAATACCATCTGTTGTGAGAATGCACATGAAAGCATACTCAGATTTTAATTATACATCTCATGGCAAAATACATTCAAGAATGGGTCTAGGGACGGACATGTAAAATATTTGAAAACCAGACTGCAATGGTTTCTTCTGCATGACTTGGTTCCTGTAAATGAAAATGTGTAAGCTTGGGATTTGTAAAATCTACGACTATCATCTTTTTTTTCAAGTTATAAGGAAAAATATTTGCAATACAGTAAAATTTCACATGGTAGAAAACCAGTAATTGAATTTAATTACATTTACACATTACTCAATGCTTACACTCTGAAAAGAAATATTTTCAGGAACTGAGTGTTCTAACTCAATCAAGTTTCTAAACAGGAATGACCTAAGGGCAAAGAAGATGAAAACATAATCATACTAGTATCAGGACAAATTTTAAAAGGCATATACGACAAGCAAGACTAGAATAGTGATAAATAAAAATAGAACCTTTCAACTTCTATACGAGTGACATTTCCCTTACTAATTACAAACTGCTTTTATATTATTGATTGTATTAAGTGTTGAGAATTAGGAAAGTAATCTGTTCTATCTTTCATTATGATCATAATTTAGTTAAAAGACCTTTCAGTTTCTCTTACCTTCTCTTTGCTTCATACAGAAAACTACTTTAAATTTCGCAAGTAGTACACCTCCTAATATCTTAATTTAGAAGAGCTTTTCTTCAATGATACCAATAAATCTCTAGGATTTAATGTTCAGCTAGATTGTATCATTTTTTATTCCATGAAAGTTGTATTTTTATACATTTAATGTATGTTTCCACACATTCATGTTCAACAAATCTGACATTTAAAGTAACCCAAGTCAAGAAAACACAATATAATATATACCACATAAAAATGCAGAATATAAATTCATATATAGAAATTTCTCTTAAAGATTACATACGTTCTCGTCACATCTTGTTCAATCATTGCTCGAAGCTCTTTATCCTGGAAAAATTTATTCCAAAGGCTCTGAAATAGGGAAAAATAATTGTATGAAACCAAGTCTTCTACTAATACTTAAGGCTTATAAACTCCATCGGCAAAATACTGTACAAATATGAACTAATTAATCCTCAACATTCCTGACAGATAGGTACATCAATATTTTGTGGGAGATAATGAATGTTGGTGACCAGCACAACATATCTAGGAAAGTCAGTTTAGACCAGAAATAAAAATATTCAAGTTCCTGGATCCTTGTTCTAAGCTCATAGCATTTGCTTACTGGATGGCTGCAGGTTGGTGAGTTACTTGTTTGGGGTCCAGGAAGAGTATTTAGAATGGCTGAGGAAAGTCAAACTTATCAGAACCAGCAATTCAACTGAAAAAAATTCAGTTGTTCACTCAAGGAAAAAGGTCTGTATTACTGGACTGTACCATATTTCTTCTGTGAATGTATGGACTTCAATTGGAAGCTCCCACAATATCCATAATAAGAAATTATTTGGAAGTAAGCTAGTTTGTTTTAGTGGAGACAAAATCAAATAAGGAGTTATGATAATCAAATACCTGTAACGAAAACTACATCATTCAAATTCACACTGAAGATCAAGACTGGCCATTCTAAAAAAATTATGATAGGGAGAGCAAAAGTATTTAAAGCTCACTGTCAAAATAAAAAATATTTAATAAAAGAATTTGAAGTAGGTATAGCTTCTTCTGTAGCTATGCTTATAAACATTTCCATCCTCTCTCTCATTTCCAAGCCTTGCTTACAAATATGCTGTAAAAGCTAACTGGAAAGAAGTCAGTAAGTGCTGCTAATTCTATGCTCCAGAAAAAGTATTGAAAACTGTATTCTTTATTGGAAAGGGATGGTAACTTGATCAAAATACAGATGGAGCAAAATTTATAGCAGTCTTCATGCAGGTTAGGTAAGTTTTAAGATAACAGCAGCACCAGTGAATGAAATACAGTACAGAATCTTTACAACACTTCCACAATTTCTTGCCTCCCTGTAAACAATTCTTTGCCATGGTGGCTTATGCTCCACAGAAAGAAAAGAGAAAATAAACTAATGCTGTTTATGAGGAGGGAAGATAAATAACAAAAACCTATGTTAATTAGTTGCTGTATTTGTGTTACAACTAGGAAAAAAACCTAAACTTCAAAAATATTTATATCTTTGATAATATCTTATGTACAGTGACTACCTTTTTAACTCGCAACTCTTTTCATGCAGCTATACCATATTTTGAAACTCCCCTGTCCCTGCTCCCACCCTGGCCCATCAGAACAGAGGAAGCAAACAGAAGCTGCATTGCAAAAAGAAAGAAAAAATCAGGACACTAAACGGGTGTAACATTAAGTCACAGCAGAGGCTCAAAGGCACTGTGTTCTTCATTCCTATGCCTGATTTGGTCTGTGGCTTTGTTTTATAGGTTAATCCCCTGCCACATACTCTGACATGTTAACCTTTGTTTTCTATATTTGAAAGACACCAGCGCAGAAAGCAGGTTGAGCCACTGTGTATAATCACAAACTACAGCAGAAATGCTTTAAATCTTTTACATTTGACACAACTTTCTGTCCAGCTGGATGCAAGAATAGTTTGATGACGTGCACAGTCAAAACAGCTGCAGAACTCTCTCCCTCTAAATTAAATAAGGAGCTCAGTACCACACTATAGATGAAGTATGGGCTTCTGCTTGTGGACAAAACAGGACTAATATCACCAAAGATATCTGAGACAGTCTTTTCAGGTGTAAATCTCTTAATTGTAGACAAACAACTTATTTTCATGGCATTCATCTAAAAAATTTGATAAAAAAGAATTTTGATGGTAACAATGGTAACATAATTAATAGAAAAGCTTAAAGATATGTGCTATAAAATACTTAAAAGCTTTTCAGGTACAACAAAATGCAATAAAAAAATGGTCCAAGGCTGAACAATCTCCCAGACAAGGTACTTCAGTGCTCTGTTAACAGCATTCACTTCATATTGACTGTTTAAACACTCCTTAAACTAGAGCCATTTTATGTATAAAATGATAAAAAAGTGATATAAAAGCATATCTGTTAATTATAGATTTTTTGTTTATGACAGCCCTCCCCGAGATAAGCCCTGAAAAATCAGAATATCAACCTGGAAATGAGCATTTCCAGTTGTTCAGCAGAACCTCTGGAACAATTGTTAACACAAGTCAGTTTGGACGTTTAGGAGGGAGATTTTAGCACCTGCCATTTTGCCTACTTCAGCAAGAAGTAATTTGTGTCAGTATGAAGAAGATGAGAATTTTAGTAGCATGTGTTGGGTTAACTTACCCCCTCGTCCTGAGAGAGTGGGTTGTTGATTATCAGATCTTGCTGTCCTGCTTTCCGAGGGTTTGTAATGTGCTAGGTAAAAACACACACACACACACAAAAAAAAAAAAAAAAAAAAAAAAAAAAAAAAANTTATACTGTAAATGTTAATATCTATGTCAAAATATGAGAACCTATTTTGTACCAACTTACAATTTCTTTGATCTTATTATAAGAAGTTCTTAAGTCTGAAGTGGTTTTAATCCATTGACTTCTATCTTGCGGTAGAACCTCCAGAAATAACTATTAGCAAAAGAAAATAAATTCATTACTTTTCATCAGTTTTACATAGCTTTTCATATAAATCCTACTAGACAGCATAAACCACTCCAGAAAGAAAGAGAAAGTGAAGAGCTATAAAATATTTCTGGTTTTAATGCTTTTCAGTCCATAAATAAGTAGATAGAAACAACACTAGTTCTACAGTGGAAAATTAAGCATTAAAGTCAACGGAAGCCATGAACTCAAGCTTTGCAAACTGTCACAGCTTCATTAAAGTTGATGATGACTTCCAAGGCAGAAACAAAATGGAAAGATGTGAAAAGAAATATACAAAACGTGAAGCTATACCCAGTGTAAGAAATGAAACACGCTCTGTAATTCTGCAAGACAGCTAAGGGAGTCAGTTTTGCAGAAAGTCCTTGAGAATGTCTACATCTCAGTTTTTTTATGTCTCTTTAAAAAGGGTTAGAAAGAAATATCCAGTGCAAAATACTATTTAACTGTATTTGAAGCAAGGAAAAGCCTCAGTATTTTCTTGCATTTTCAATGTTTTTATTTGCACATTGTAAAGTGTTAAGAAACAGTAATACTGACAAACAGAAGTACTGACAAACTAAAAACATTCCTAAATTAATAAAAAAACCTCTAAAATCTCAGAACTTAACAACAGAGCTCTAATGCATATTGGGACAGCCTTATTTCTAAAATAAAACCACTACTTGATTTAATTAGTAAACTGTGAAGGACTTGATGCTTGTGTTAGTTCAGGACTTTGTGTTATGGCTTCCTAAATTAAGAGACTTAAAAAGAAGCAAACTGGTAAAACAATGCAGGTGGCACATAGTCATCTGGCTTGCTGAATAAAATATTTTCATTAACTTTAAACTAGTTCAATGCTACATACATTTCAAATTTCAAACTTTCTCCTTCTTTCATTCATATATAAGGAGTATTTAAAATTTCCTTATATAGGTCTCTGTGCCAAAATGATGGTTGAGTCAGGTAATTTAAATGATCAGTGTTAACACACAGTAACTCTACTAGAAAAAAATTTTCTCTACTAACAGAGTTAGTGCACAACAGAAGACTTGACATCATTGCAATAAAATTTGTTTGGACTTTATAGGGCATTCCAGTATTACCTTACTTTTTTTCTCTCTTCCTTCCCTTGCTACTTAAAAAAAAAAAAGACTCCCAAGGAGCTGTTGTGCTTTTGGAAGACCTTATTTCCCTCTCCCATCCAGTCCTTACAAGAGGGATTGGTCTTCATTTTCTCATTTCACTGGGAAAACCTGCTAGCAGAAGCATCAGACTGATTTTAAAGCAGCTCCAAATTCCATGAAACCGTAATTTTTTAGACTAACTTCCTATCTATTTCCAGTGCATGACTTCCCTGCACAGATACTGAGAGGAGAGATGGCTGTGAGGCGCTCAATTTTAAACATATCACCAGCACAAAGATACACTTTCCTGGGATTCTTTTGCTATTACCTGCAATTCAGCTTTAAAGCTACTCGATGTGGTTAGCAAATGTCCTATGAATTATAAAAATGAGTAGGAAAACATTGGGATGAAGTCTCTTGGAAAATTCATGATTCTTTGCATCAATAATCTTCCAGCGCATCAGGTAATGTGTTGATATATTGCAACCACAAACTGTAAATAAATATTTTCTCTTCTTACCTTCCAGCAAACACTACGGAACCTGCTGCTTCTCAGCTGCCCATTAATCCCCTTCAGCCGTATAGTTGCCAAGTAATTGTTGTTTACAAATAGTTCTTCCCATTCTTTACTGCAAAGGCAAAAGGAATGAACATTTAAACAAAAAAAAAAGCCTTAGCTGATTTAAGGACTATATGACACTACACAATTTTGGATAAGCAGAGGAAAGCAAGTTTTTAAAATGTATATATTTAGTTGTGTACCACTTCTAAACGCATGGCTGTTTTTTTGGACACATTTCTTCTTTGGATTTAATGAATATGTAGATCGCTATAATTATGCCAGCTACTGAAATTCATAATGTCTATGGAGGCTATTCCATTTCCTCTAAAATGTTGGTACTGCAGTTCAGTGAATAAACAAGAGAAATGAATATTAATATAAGCACATTCATGTTTCAGCTGTAGACAAAGAAGTACCTATTCCAAAAATACGCAACAGAAAAGTACACTGTTGACTGTATTAGCTCTTCACATGACGTATTTGCTTAAATGAACCTTCTTTTCTTCTTAATGTCAAGCTGGGCAGTTAAGCATCATAGAAGATGACTTTCTTTAACATTTAGTGCTATTTACTATTGAAATCACTCCTACTTCTTTCTACATGATCAGTTTTAAAATTTTAACAGGTGCTAGCAAATTTAAAAAAACATCAAAAAATTAAAAAGCCTCACTGTATAAACTGTTAAAGGCAAGCTTGAATACCTTGCAGTACCTATGGCTGACTAGATAAACAACCTAAATATGCCTCCCAGGCATGCAGGCACCAGGGGCCTAACACCTGTGCCTCATTAATATACAAGTAAATCTGCTCTACTGGGAAACAATTGGAAATTAATTGTCCCAAACCATCTACTGAGTTTGAATAAAAGAATTAAACCGGTATTTCCTGCAACTTCTACTGAAACAGATTTCAAGAACAGCATAAGCCATCTGATAGTCTTAGTAGCCCAAGACTTGCTCACAGACTTTCTGCAACAACTCTAAAATCCAAAGGGCAATTTCAAGGTAAGGAGCTGAGTTATGTGCAAGGAAATGTGTTTCAGATTTATTTTCAATACCATGTCCTTAAGGTGAACATCTCCTCCCCCCCCTGTCACATGGGAGACTATTACTTCTCCCTGGGAGACCAAATGAAACCAGGAAGAGGGAAACTATTATTGTGACTCCAGGGTAAGATCTCACCACATTTACTTCACTAAGGAGGGTCACAGAGTGGGTTACACTAAATACCAGCAAACTCTGGTTTTGCAAATTGCCCTAAATATATGCAAGATGAAGTTAGATAGTTTTCAGACCTTTAAGCTGAGTTGGGAGAGTGAGTTTTTAAAAACAGAATTGTAAGATACAGTTGCTGAGAACTGTAGAAGAATGGACTTGGAAAGCCAGGAAATTATGGTTCTGCTCCTCTGTGACAGGAGCAAGCTCATGATCCATGCTGAGAGCAGAAATGCTGTGTTTGTGAATGCACCACCTTTATTCTAAAAAAAAAAAAAAAGCGTTTACTTCCAGGTCTTGATTATTAATTACTTTGAAAAGTGAAGGTATTCCAGATAAGAGCAAAGATGACTACAGCAGGGTTAGTTTGCAGGGTTTAGGGCTGCCTTTAGCTTCTCGCAACTGCCAGTACCCCCAGGTGACCAAAAGAGCAGCAAGTCATTCCAATGGTGTGGGGCAGCTTCCTTCATTCCTCTCACAACCCCCAATCTCCAAGTCAGAAAGCCTATCTGGTCATTTTTGTATCCCTGTCTCCCACACATCCTCACCTTCTGCAGGGAGCTGCCTACGATTGTTTACCATGATTCTGTCTCCTTTAAATACAACGTATGGTACATAGCAGACACAGCTTGAGAAAAATCTGGGCCTTTCTTTCACAGTCATCTATACTTCAGTAACTACAGTATATTATGTCTATCTAAATAACCCTCCTGTTTCTGTCACATACAATATTCTTCATTTGCCATCGTAAATTTTGTAGCCTCATTGGCCATTATAACTCCTGCCAAGCTGCCTCCCTAAGGTAGCTATGTTTCAAGAGTGACACATTCCCCTGTGCACACAACAGGTCAGACTCTGAAGCTATTCACATTGTTCTGCAAGTGGATGACATTCCCACAATGTCTTTGAAAATGCCAGTGTGTCAGCTGAGTTAGCAAAAGGTTTCAACCAGTGCAACTGTGAAAAGAAAGAACAGAGAGGAAAGGAACTCTTCAGGTTATTTTTCTCACCAGCTGCTGGAAGTGATTGCTACACAGTAAGAAAGTAATTTCAACACTTCTGAAATTGTATTAGTGCAGATATTATGCCTTTAAAAAAAAAAAAAAAAGGTAATGCAATTCCAAACACGTTTTGAACCAAATTACTTTTAAAACCGCCAAAAGAAATTTGGCAAGATCATATCTACTCTGCATTCCCCCTTGGCTGCTGGGATCACAAAAAAAAAAAGTTATAAGCAACTGAAAAAGAAATTACTTGGAAGCTGGAATCTGCCTCAGTTTTAGTAGAGCTGAATGATATTTAAAATCCTTTCTGAACAGCATTCATTTCTCAACTACTTTGAGTGAAGATTAATAAATAAAGCTTTACAATTCTAGAGAGTTTTAATGGTGGTAACACTGTATAATATCAACAAACAATCCATTCTAAAAAGATTACATTTAAAATTATATAGCCCTACTACTTAAGATAATATCTAAGAGCCTTGTTAACCCAGGACTGCAGAAAACCCACCGGTCAAGGTGAAATGAGTAATGAGGATTGGAGCTCAAGTCTACCACATTCCATTCGCTTCACTGAAGTGAAGGACTTCAAGAGCTAATGGGAACCACCTAAACTATGAATAAGCACATGCATTTACTTTTAATCAAACTAGAAAATTAAATGCATAATCCTGCATTATACCACCCGTAGACGCTACAATTAAAGGCAAATGTCAATGTTAATGTTTTCTGATTATTTTGTAAATATTTTTCATTTTAGATTCTTATTTGAGTATCCTGTCTAATGTACTATTGTGCATGTTGTAAAGTCTTCATAATAATAATAAATACATATAAGATCTTGTCGTGGTTTGACACTGGCCCAACGCCAGGCATCGACAAAAGCTGCTTGCTCACCCTCCCCTGCCACAGCTGGGCAGAGGAGAGAAAACAAAAATTAAGTTAGTTGAGTTAAAATAAAGACCAGGAGAAAACACTTTAAGGGCAAAACAGGCTCAACCTAAGTGGATTTACTACTAACAGAGTCAGAGGAGGATAATGAGAGTAAAAGAAGCCCTTAAAAACACCTTTTTTTTCCCCAGCCCCTCTCTCCCTCCCACCAACAGCACAGGGAGACATGGCATGAGGGTTTTGGTCAGTTCATCACTGAGATTTTCTTCTGCTGCTCTGGGAGAGGAGTCCTTCCCCTGTGAGGCCGTGGGGTCCCTCCCATGGGAGAGAGTTCTCTGTGAACTCCTCCAGTGTGGGTCCACTCTCACAAGCAGCAGTCCACCCAAAACTGCTGCAACATGAGTCCCTCCCACAGGGAACGATCCTCCCAAAACTGCTATGGCATGGGTCACTCTTTCCATGGGCTGCAGTCCTCCAAGGAAAGGATGCTCCAGCCTGGCAGCAGGGCCCTCTCTCTCTCTCCACCACATCTCCCACTGGATCACAGCCTCTTCCAGGCATCCCCCTGCCCCAGCATGGGCACCTTCCCCAGGGGCTGTGGGTGGATCTCTGCATCCCCCATGGATCTCCACAGGCTGCAGGTGGATCCCTGCATCCCCCATGGATGCCCAGGGAGTGTGGGTGGATCTCTACATCTCCTGTGGATCTCCATGGGCTGCAGGGGCACAGCTGCTTCATCATGGTCTTCATCATGGCCTGTAGAGGAATCTCAGCTCTGGCTCCTGGAGCATCTCGTGTCCCTCCTTCCTCACTGACCTTGGTGCCACCATGTTGTTTTCCTCACATGTTCTCACTTCCTCCTCTTCTCTGACTATAAGAAAAACTGTGCATACCCCACTTTGTTTTGATTTCCTTCTTAAATCTGTTCTCATAGAAGCGTTACCAACCTCTCTAACTGGCCCAGGCCTGGCCAGCAGCATGTCCATCTTCAGAGCCATCAGAGATTGGCTCTGCCGGACATGGTGGAAGCTTCTGGCAGCTTCTCACAGAAGCCACCTTTGTAGCCACCCTGCTACCAATGACCAGGCCATGCCAGACCAATGCAAACCTGAGTGAGAAAGAAATTATTGGAGTAATAGTTCTTTAAGAAACTTAATTTCATATGCACTATCTCTGCAGTAACTGTCCAATGTAAAATATCTACTGGCATGAGTTAGGTACAGTTGCTTTACTTCAAAGCAGGAAAAGTACTCAATATGTATGAAAGAAAAAGCAGGCAAATCAATGTAGGGATTCATTCTGCAAGACTTGTTCATAGTTGTTGTCTGTTCCTTTCCATCTTTTGAAACATACACTTATGTCATAACCACAAGAGTTTAAATCTCCCTGCCAAAGAATTGTATACTGGGGTCTGCTCTAAGACACATTCTTTCTTGTAAGAAATGGGGTTGACCTCTCAGCAAACCATATATAGAAGTCTACTTTTCTTTCTTTTCAATCGGATATGATTTGTGGATATGATTCTTGTTAAGGCAATTACAAGCATCAGATTTTCAGATAAAGAAGCCTGAAGTTTGGAACAGAAACGTTCCTCTCAGTTGACTGTTAGCAGAGATCACAAGAAGCAGGACTTTACACCAGAAAGTCTAAGTAAAATTCTACATGCACCTAAATAGCATTCTTGAAAAGGTATGTGAATCCCTAAGGTCTAACATCTTAGTAAAAGGCACTGGAATGCCACTACTGCTCATCTGTAGAGGAACGAGCAACTATAAACTCTTTCAGAATGCAGTACATCACTAATGTAACAATATACCTAGTAAATAACTCTGAAATTCAAATAGTTCCAAGACCTTTGCTGAGGCAACATTGAGCTGGTGCATGCTGGGGAGAGGTAGCCAAGACTTTCTTCCACTGATAGGCAGAAGGAGAACACCCATCTCTGGCTCTGCTGCTAAATTTCCATCTGCAGCATAATGGTAAAACCAATACATCAAGAATAGATATGCAGAAAAATGCAATGGTAGCCTATCAAAGCTCATTTCAAAATACACACTTGGTTCAGAAGAGGAAGAAATACAATTGGAGACTGGTATAGCACAGACAGCAATCACTGCTACTTAGCTTCTGCATTTACTGATTTAGAGAATAAAGCTGGTGAAATGTATGAATGCAGATCCTGCCAAAGTCTAAAACTAGTGTGAGAAGTATTTTTGTACTATCATGTTCAGACAACACCAAAACTCTCTGGAAGACACTAAAACCCATAGAAATATAAAAATGTGAAGAACCATATGGAACTACAATCTATGTCACTGAAAAAGGGCAAAAGATTCAGTTCTGGGACTGCAGGGGCTCGGATCTACCAGGTAAATATTACTGTCCATAATTCACTTCCAGGTGAAACTGCAGTTAACAAAGAAACAAGTATCTACTGGGTCATCAGATAGCATGTATCATTATTTTGTCTCATGCATTTTTGAAGTATTTCATGCCAAGTTTTGAAATCTCTTTTTTTGTGTTCTTGCAGAAACAAGATCAATTTAATATTTACAATAATATTTAGATAACAAAGAATAATCCTTGGTCTGTGGAAGAATACTGCTATACTACTGAAAGATATGAACATTTGCACACATAAATTTAAGATTTCAATCTAAATCTCAAGCTTATTCCATCCTCTAGACCAACATTAAAGGATAAAAAAGATAGCCTCAGAGAGAGCCAAAGAAAATTCTTGAGCAGTGCTGCTAGTATTGGCAAAATCATCTTAAAACAATGGCACGTATGCTTCCAGAAAAGCCCATTTCACATTTTTATATTGGTTTTCATCTTCAGAATGAGCTTTTTAAAATGTTGAGACCCAAACTCGGCCCATCAGGGGCACTCAATGAAGCAACAGGCCACTGAACTGCCCATCAGAAAGAAACCAATTCTCAAATTATTTATTCATGTTTTGCAATATGAGATCTTTATCGATAGGAACATCAAGTACCTACATTTAAATATTTAAATAGAGGCAACATTTCCTTTCAAACATACTGCATAAATCCAAGAAACATGCACAGTTTGTATTATTTATTATGTCATAAAATCAACAGTTGAGAAAAAAGTGAGGCAACTGCCAGGAATGTAATAAAAACAGAGTTAATTCTATAAAAATAGAGGAAAAAACCCAATTGAAAGGTAGGATCAAGTAACAAGAAGTAGAGTTTCTAAAAAACATTTCTGAAACACACAGATTTTTATTTTCTACCCTGAAAATCCACTTGACAGCTTTAATGTGAAGGCTTATCAGTCTGCTTGGAAAATATATGTATTTTCCTCTGTTTCTCAAAGTCCTGCCTCGGGATACATGGCAGAGCTAACAGCCATGTAAGCGTGAATATGCATGGCTGTGTTGCTGGGAGGCTGAACATTCAAAGGGCAGATTTTTCTAAACAGTTCAGGTTTCATCTACTTTTGGCTGACATACAGTTAAAAAGGTTTGTGTGAAGAAAGGTAAAATCATTTTCTTAAGGCAAACACTCCAGCAAATAAAGTTATTAGTTAGCTATGCTCTTTAAGCTACCACTGTGTATGTAGTACAGTTCAGGGAACTGAAATAAGGCTCCACTGGCAGCGGGATGCTCTGCCAGCACCCTTCCTAATAGCACGAAGTCTGATGCAGAACTCCAAGATATCTTTCTCCATATTCCAAATTGTCCACTTTGCCTCAGTGATTCCCAGCCAAAGAGCCAAGTTTGGCCTTTGGAGAGTACACAATTTCCAACCCTTTATTATTTTATCTTTTATAGAAGGATTCTTGTTACAGCCATTTCAAAGCCTAAATTGCCCCAGCACATTTTCCTCTACTCATTACTTTCTGCATATGTTTACAGAATGGTGAAATAAAATGTAGGTATTATGTTCAACTGGTTTTATTTTTGTATTGTAACTGAGTTTGCAGTTGCAGGGTCAAAGCTTTCTAGTTCAAATCTCCCAATACCTTTGAAATCCTTGGCATGTACATGTGGAACATTTACTTCCTGCTTCTCCTGACTAGAGTTCCCTTCTGGTTTTTTTGTTTTACCCTTCTGCTCATACTCACAGCTAAGCAGAACTCTGTGAATTGTGTGTGCTCACATGCGTGCAGCCTTGTTATGCAAACATGCATTTGTTAAGGAAAAGCAACTTCCTGTAGGACACAACAGAAGTTAAAAGCCACAGCTCTACAAATCATCCTACTAAAACCCAGATGTAATAGTGCCTCCTGATATTCAGATGGAACCTCATGTGCTTCTGTTTGTGTCCATTAACTCTGATGTTGTTGCTGGGTGTCACTGAAAAGTCTGTCTCTGTGTCCTTTCTACCCTGCACTCAGACACTCACTTTGAGAAGATGCCCTGAGCCTTCCTTTTCCAGGCTGAACAGTCCCACCTCTCTCAGTATTTCCTCGAAGAAGAGCCGCTCCAGTTCGTTTACCATCATAGCAGCCCTTTGCTGGCCAGTCTCCAGTACACGCTTATCTTTCTTATAATGGGGAGCCCAGCACTAGACACAGCACTCCAGGCATGGGTAACAGGGGAAGGATTACAAACTCTGATCTGCTGGCAGCCCTGCTCCTGATGCACCCCAGGATACTATTAGCTTTCTTTGCTTCAAGGGAGCATTGGTGGCTCATGTTTGGTTTGATGCCTGCCAGGACCCCCAGGTCCTTTTTCCAGCCCCAGCATATTACCTGTTTCTCCACCTTCCCTGGAGCCAAGGTGAGGCTAACTGACCTAATTCCCTGCATCTTCCTTCTTAACCTTCTTAACAGTTCCCTCCTGTCCTCAGTCACACCTCCCAACTGCCATGGAAGTCTGAAGGTTCTTGAGAGTGGAAAAGTAAAAGAAATTCATAATGAAAAACACTTTACAGATTAGTAAGGGAAGATACGGCACGAGTTGATTATGGTGTCAGTGGTATATAAGCTGATTTTCAAGTACAACAGAATAAATAAGGAGTGAACTAAAATTTTCACTTGCTTTCCATGGATTTTAGAAATTACCATTCTCTCTTCCATGGTCTCTCTTCACATATTAAGTCTTTCCTTCTTGAAACCAATCCATAAAAAAAGCATTCTACCAACAAAAGATGTTGGTAACTCAATCCTTTGTTTCTGATTCTCTGTCAAAAGCATCTCATGCTTTAAGTAAATTTCTTAAATTTACTTTTCCCTATTACATTGCATAAAACCAGAAAGCAAGTCTATATTACCATTTCCATGTCTTTAGGAAGTAATATAATTTTCACTGGAATAGTTAAAAAAATCCACCATTTATACGTGTTGAAATGTTTGTATCTTGGAAAAAGTATACTGAATATAGGTTTTCAGTTCCTTAATGACAATTTATTCTTCCCTGTCTTATGGTATTTTTTGCCAATTCCTTAGAACACCAGGCAGAGAATGCAGCAAGGATCAGCTCTGGAAAGAAGTAAGTAACAGAAATTTGACAAGACAGAGATGGAAATTATGTAAATCTCCTTAAAAGGAGAAAAAAAGGAAAGCAATTTTAATAGAATTCAGAGAAAATCAGAAATCTTCTAAGCTTTTAACAGGTATGGCAGTGATCTTCCAGGATTTGGAGTAAAAAAAACCTGTTGGAGGAAACCTGTCATCAGTGCAAACAGTCACTTTCTCTTGCTGGAAAAAGGAGATTTGCAAGATGGAATTCCTAACAACATCACAAACACTGACAAAATGGGAGTACTGGCACAGACTTTTACATCCAGAGAAAGACTCTTAGCACATTATGAACATGATCTTTCAGAAGAATCACTAAATTCAAGGAGAGAGTTTACACGCTCCCAGACAAAATTAACTCATACTGAAAAGGCCTCTTTGCACATAAATGGCATCAGTTGGAACAGTGTCTAGCAAATGGTTTAGGATAGGACAAAATAAACATGGATGCCAGTTTTACTACAGCTTTCCCTCTGGAAAGAGGGAAAGGATGCAAGTGCTGTGAATTCTTGCGGAGTGGAGGGGCAGTGACAACTTCACTGCATTGCCTTCTGTACCCAATTTTTCTTATTTAAAAATAATTGAAAAACCCAAAGGAACAAAGATGTTCTTTACATCTCTTGATTATGTGTGGACATACAGTGAACAAAATCAGGAAAAATAAGATTATAATTGCACAGGGGTGGCTTAAAATTAAAACAATAAAGTAACATCTTCTGTGTATGAACAAGACTAGATAGGCTTGAGTAGATGGAAAAGGGCTGCCTCCTAACAGACAAAAGTGTTCCATAAGGTGGAGGTATGAAAGTGGCACACATCCTCACAGTATGTTGAACATGTAAGGACAGAGGCTGTGTAGCCACTTCTGGCTCAACTGCCAACAAAAGCCAAAGGTCAAAGGGCAACCAAGCTGGTTTCAGCACCGCTTTTGGAAGCGGGAAGAACCAAGGAGGAACAGCTTGCACCCCTTGCCGTCTTTCTTCTGTAGGCTCAGTGTCAGCCCTGCAGTTGGCTGGCACACAAGAAATGCCTCAGCCAGCAGGACCACATTGCCTTTCTGCAGCAAGGAAGGAAACATCTGGTAAGCAGAATCTGTAAGAAGTCAGGGGGAGAAAATGGAATACAAAAGTCTTTCCAATACTAGATCTTCTGCCTGTTTGAAATATGAGCAGAAGAAGGAATACACCTTGTCTACACAATGCACAACTTCCAGCAATCATCATTTATCATGGAATTTAAGCCACAGAGAAAAGAACTTTATCTTGATACATGGGGTAAGAATTAAACTTATATATATGTGCAGAGATGCATTAAGAAATTATCCAACATAGCAGTCATGGGTCTCTGAATCATGAAGTAAGTTAACAACACAACTATGAAAAGTGAGCTTTTTTACACTACGTATTTATTAGAAGCAGTATTAATGTATGAATCCACCTTGAAAGAAAGTAAGTGTCCTTGAGATGTTAGATTCTATCAGCCAAATTGAATGTCTGCATCAATGGCTCTCCCTAAAAGTCATAATTAGGTCATTAAAATATATTTAGAAAAATAGCCTGTAAAATAAAGTTAAAAAATACTCACCTTCATTTTATTTCATAGGTCACTGTTATACCATCTAATAAGATAATTAAAAACATGCAAGCAGCTGGTACTGAGGCTAAACAGATTAATGTAATAGTCTGTAGTCATATGTGCTGGCAAGGGGTTCACCTCTTTGGCGAGGAGAAGGTCAGCTGCCCTTGGGAAGGGAGGAGAAAGACAGTATTTCTACTTTCCAGTGGCACTGCATTGCAGATACTGGAACTAAAGACCCACATCTATTTTTCTTTTCCTTTTGGTGAAATCCAGTCTGTTTGAACATCCAGAAAAGGCTTTAACCATAGCAGTATAATAATACAGTAAAGCAGAGCTCAAATATTTTCCTTAAGTTTCTTACATTTTAAAGCTGAAAGTTACTATATGTCTAAATCCTTGTTCAAATGTTTCTAATAGTGAACTTCTAATTTTGATGACATGGTTCTAGGAAATAATTTTTGTAATTTCTTATTAGTAAAGCTTCTTCCCAAGTACACAAAGGATACTTCCATCAGAGCCTAAAGACAAACTCGAAAATTCTCTGTGATTTGACAGGACAAAACTCAAAGAATATTTTGAAATATTCTAAAGCAGTGACATGTACTTTTCACTTACATTACTTACAAAGTTTATGACCTAACGGAAAATACTCACTCTCTGAACACATCCAGCATTAAATCTGTGCTGTGATCAACACAAGCAAGTCACAAACTAAGGTGACACCTTAGTATTAAAAATAAAACCACACAAATAGTTCTGGAGCATCATAAATATATCAAAGGATAATGATATGTAATCTTTTATTAACACACACAGACACAGACACACAGACACACACAGACACACATTTGGAATCCTGTAATCCTGTACAGGGTAATGTCAAATTACCCTTTAAAACAGAAAATGTGGGAATCAAGCAGCTTCTCCTGGGGTTTACTTTTTATTGTGGTAAAAACAATGTTCTCAAGAGAACTTTATTAACTAAACTTATTAATATTCAAATATTTTTGGAGTCATCTCTTCTAATTAAGTTGTAAAGGCCTATTACTGATAAAATATAAAGCAACTTTTGTTCCAGCAAAAATTTTCAATACATTTTTTCATGTATTAACCTTCTGCATGCGTGACATCTACCATGATCCAAAGATGCCTTTGCCTCTTTTATGGAAAAAAGTCATAAGCTGGTCTTTTTAAAATATGATAGACTGAAATGTATTGGGTAAACAAGACTATAATTAGTTTTACCAAATTACTAACTTACTAAAGCAGTATTCTTTGACAGTATCCTAAAATAATTAAAAATCTCTAATTGTCCTTAAAGAAATAACAACCATTTACCATCATTACCTTTCAAGGCAGTTTAGGATTCACTTTTCATCTTTCATAAGGTATTAGATGCTCACTTTCACTTAACATACAGTCCACAACTGCAACTATCAAAACAATATCTAACCCAACCAGCCAATTTACAGCCAGTCTCATCAGATGATAGGAACTACTTGCCACTGAGTAACAAATACACTTTTCACACCTCAAACACTACTACTAAATAACAGTGATAGCTTGCCCACTATGAAAAGTCAGAGGTTACTTTTATATATATGTATACACATACATCTCCCCAATTCACATACACACATATATATCTTTTTTACTATCTAAACCTTTAATTATATCTATAATGCTTTGGCAATGAGATATGGGACCCCTCTTGAAAGACTAATTAACTTCTGTTTTCTAATTTGGGCTGTAATCCTCTCTAACAGAATATGAGTATTATTCAGTGGAACTTGTAGCCAATGTCGTATTTATTATATGCACCTTAGACTAAGGAATAAAGAGATACAAAGACCAGCTTTAACCTCCACTTAATCTGTGGAGCATTAAAGAGTCACTAAGGTTTAGACTGATTTACGTAAAAGGTACCATGCTCTGTCCTCCCACTAGCTGTCCATGCTAGCTACATTCCCAGCATTGGCACTGACACCATGGGAAGCTTTGGCAGGAGGGTACTGCCAATGAAGTCACCAGAAAGCTCTCCCTGAGAAGAATGAACAGGTTGGGCCGGGTTAGCTCCCTGGACCAGCTTCCTGAGAGATGAGTGCTACTGCCTGAGTGGAACAGGGATGAGAAGAAGGACTCAGACCCCAGCTCCACAGCTCACACTCTTGTGGAACCAGAGTCTAGCTAAAGCTGGCTGCTTCTTCGAGTGTTGCCACTTGGCAGGTACAACAGCTGGTGCTCTTGAGTTGATGACTTTCAGGAGTAAGTGTCTTGCCTTTAATGGCAGAGAGCTCTCAACTTTCTTTTGCTGATCTGGTTAAATTTTATCTTGCCTATTTTTGAGAGATTGCTTTGTGGTCTATGTCTCTACATATGCTTCTCACCTAAAAAAACATGAAGATTATCCTGGGTGGTATTTTTTGGCCCTTCTTTTAACTCAGTCAGTCCGTTGCATGCAGAAAACATGAATATGACAAGAAACAGAGTAATGCAGAACCCTAAAATGGATCTAATATATTTTATCAAAGTGAATGTGGTAACTATCCTAGAAGAGTTTTGTATCATCACAAAGTAGGTTTCATTAGATCAACTTAGTAGGATACAGAAAATTGTAAGGATACCTAAATCACCCCTCCCCAGTCCCACTGTGTCCCTGCAGGCACACCATTTTTTCCAACCTTGCTCTTAGTCCAGAAGCTTCCTCTGGGTGTTTGAATCGCAGCAAACTCTTTCCTGCTCCCTCTAGGTCCTTACAAAAAGTCTTTCTTTTCAACATCCTCAAGACCAGGCTGTTTGCTCCTTGCTTTCCTCAGCAATCTCTGTCTCCAGCCTGCAACAGGTTCTTTCTCCAGCACTGTGTCCCTCCCTGCCACCCCACGCCCGAGGCTCCCAGCACAGATCACTGCCTGCACCTCAGGGCAACATTCCCCACTCAGCCGGCTGCAACTAGGACAAGGCAAACAGGCAGGTTCCTCCTGCCTGCCTGAACCTCTTTGAAGTACAGATTCCAGCAGAGTACAAACCAAAACTGAAAAAAATGCCAACCAACATAATCCACCAAATGATTCCAAAATAATCACGTGGTAAGCTTGCTTTACTGTACTTAAACATGCAAATCAGATGCAATCCTTCTGGTTAGCACAAATCATACTAATAATTACTAGTCACAAGGACAAAGATTTTTTTGTAGCAGAGGCAGTATTTTGCAGGGTGAAAGATGAAAGTAAACACCTGCTGATTAGCTTTCTGTACTTTCAAGCACAAGACACCCTCTGGTATGTACCCAAGCAAGATTCAAGCTCAATGACATTGCTGAAAAAAGTTTCTTTAGCTGGTATTTACTGCCAACAAAATTGAAATATTATTTTCCTGTCAAATAATCTCAAATGTGACTAATCCTGGCTTTGGTTTTTGACATGAAGTAATGAGGAAATAGAGTTCCAAGTGGTCCATAGATCCAGTTACTCTGGAGATCAGAAAGGTGTTCACTGGTGAGTTGAATAGTTCAACATTCAGCTTAGTTGCTGGGAGTTTACTTTATTGCATACTTTGGAGAAAAAAAACCCACAAAAAACAATCTTTAAAATGTTTAGGCTTACAAATATCTAGTACTTTCATTAGTTAAGCATTTTGAACAGCTTTCTTAAAAAAACCAGTAATCCAGAAAACAAATTTTCAGATCAGTCCTTAATTAAATCCTTCCTGTTCCTTTAGTTCACTGACTGTTTCAGTTTGGATTGCAAAATCCTCCTAAAGTATAGGACCTGTTCTTTTGCTTTAAATATATTATGCTTCTTATTATAACCACTTTCCTAAAATTAGAAAATAAATATAAAAATTTACCAACCTGTAAGAAAGAAAAGTTCCATCTGAATCTGAGGTGTGAGGTGTGCTTCCATTTTCATTTGATCCTCCTAATATAAAAAGAAGAGAAAACACCTTTGTTGTAAAACAAACTCTGATATGAACACAATATGGATGACAACTGCAATTGATTTTACCATATAAGGTAACTTCAGTTATGACAAAACTCACCTAAAAACTTACATAGACAAATCTCAATCTTACCTCTTCAAATTCAGACAACTAGTCTCCACGTTCAAACTAGAATCTGAATGTTCCGAAAACCCAATACTTAATTTCACTTCAAGTTCTGAATGAGGCCCTTCTTAAATTATTAAACACAATTTAAATAGTATAGGTTTACAGAAGTACACCATATAAGTAGATGAGCTTGATTTTACCAACATTAAGTCAAAAAATGTAAAAGTTCATCTGTTTTGTGAAAAATTCCTAGTTGACTTTGTGATACCATTATTATTATTTTTTTTCATAGCACAAATTCAAAGCTTCTCTGAAAGTACCTGTTAAGACATCTGCCAAATATCTTATTTACATCCTGTAGGCTGGTGATACATAGAACAGTGATGTTACTAGATATCAAGGATTACAAGAAAATTTTTCTTCTATAACTACGTCTATTGAAAGACTGTTAAAAGCCAGGAGTCATGTATTTTTGAAAGCAAATTTATTCTTGTCCTCCTTTATACTGTTTATTCTTGCCCCATCATTTAGCTTGATAACTCTTCTATGTCCCTGTGTGCCTCTTTAGTTCATTTACAGCTAGCACTGCACACCTCTGTTCTCTGTTCTGCTGACTGATATCAAATTCTTTCAGTCTTTTCTCTAAACGAGGCTTTGTATTCCCTGTTTTCTTTAACTCAGTCCTTCTTACACTTGGAAAAGAAGGGACAGGAGTTGTAGACAGCATACTAAAAGTTTAGACATTTGATGATTTGGACAGTGGTTTTTTCTCTATCAAACAAATCTTGCTCAATGCAGCTGAGAGTTGTGCTGCTCCATCTTGCAGTTTCACAGACATCCTTAACGAGCATGCCTGCACATTTACTCTCCATTTTTTATTTACAAAAAGAAGTTTGCAGTTTACACTAAAAATTCTTGCTAGTGCAGTGCTGTAGTTCACACAATGTCATGCTGTTTGTAGCCCCCTTTTCTTCAAAAAGGACCAGTCCTGCCTAAGTACTCTATTTGCACTTGCACTAGATATTACCTTCGAATAATTTTACTTAATAAAAGTCTATCAGCTCTCACTCTGTGGCAAGACAATAAATGAAAATATTGGATAAAACTGGTTCAACCCTGAACTTCACTAAAAATAATTCTTTCATTAAAATCTGCATTTCTCTATTCATCCTAAAATTACTATACTTCACTAATCCCCAAGCTTTCTATTTCACAACATCTCCTGTGGCACTACATCAAATGGTTTACTGAGGTCCAGACAGACTTAATGTATTTCCTTAACATGTATTTTGAAAAGCAAGCAGGTTAGCTGGCCACAATGTCCCATTTAACAAAAAAACTCTGCAATAAAAGTTATGCCATTTGCTTTGCTTTTCTCTCTTACTTCTTTCTTAGAAACTTTTTTAAAGCCATGCACAGATAATGGTCAGCCCATGCAGGTGCTTTCATATCACTTTGCTTTCCCCTGTTAATCTAAGTACAGGTACTGTATTTCCATTCATTAGCCAGGAACTAAAATACAAAAAATTGTTCCACACAGCAGCATTTGTCAGTAATCTTAAAGTCTGCAAGTCAGATGCTTTAATCTTTATTAGCTCTGATAATTTACAGTATCTACCCAACATTCCCATCTATTTTATTGATTTATTTTCAGGCCTTTGCCTGAAATTCTACTTTTACTGAAAATTAAGTTATTTTCCTTTTCAGACCATACCTGGATTACATTTACTATCATTTTTCCATTCACACTGCAGAATGGTTCGAGTTTTCTTCCCTAGAAAGCATCTTTACATAGTCAAGTAATATCTTCTTGTTTATTTAAATTCTCTTCTTATGATCTAATTCAACTTAATTTTTGCTGATTGTCACTATAACTGCATACATTCTGATATCCAGGATGTGGCCCTCTTTGCAGATCAAGCTGTTTTTCTATTTCTTTGAGCATCTTTGCTTATTCCAGACATTAGTTGAAAATATTTAATCATTCACTTCAGCATAGAACTTCCAAGTGTTTTTTTCTCATCTAATTTGGAATGCAGGGGTTTTTATTAACTTTTGCACCTTTGTCTAAAATAAATCCCCAACCTCTACTACATCTTAGTCTAAAATCACTCAGTCCAGTTGATTTCACTAATTAGCTCTCTCAATTTATTTTGAAAATGGAAATCCTACTTAATCAATCTGCTTTTTGTTTACTAAATTTAACTAAATTAACAACACCAGATATTTCATCCAGGAGCCGACCCTCCCGTTATTAATAACCATCTGTTCATTTTTTTTTTCTCATATCTTGTAAAATAGTCTCCCATATTGGGACAATTTTCAGTAATACACTTTTTCATATATTACCCATCTCCACATCTGATCCTGAGCATTCAGAGAAGTGAGTGAACTATGCTCAGTCTCTGTTGAAGCCATATGGCCAGGTGCAGAGATACTGGGCAACTGCTACAGGGACACAGCACATCAAAACGGGTCCTGAATGCACTACTGCACTTTATGTATACTGAAACCAAGCATTCACCTACCAGATTAGTCAGATTGAAAAAAACACCTCAAGTTGATATGCTGAAAAAATATGTCTTTTCAAGAATAGCAACATAATCTTAGTCCTTTCTGAAGAATGAACTTTAAGACTATCTAAAAAAATGCATGGACTTTATCATCTTTCAACAAAACCATTTATCCTGCTTGAAGAGTGAACAGGACTTTGCAAAGAAAACAAGGATAATAGTTGTTCTTTCACCAGGATCCCCACAGTTGGTGGATCCTGAGTCTGCTACATCCACTCAGCTGTTCTTCACAAACTACTCTAAGTGTAGCTTGCTTTTTTCTGAAGACAATAACGTCCTGTATTTAAGTGATTGCCAAAATACCTCAGCATTTAAAATTGTTTATCCATTGTTAATAAATCTCATAATCATATTAGTTACTGTTTAGGTACTTTTTTGGGAGCTGCTTTTGATGCTTCATCGTATCATTACCAGCAGCTACCAAAATTGGATAGGGCTAGGTGTATTCAGCTCTCAAACCCAGGATTTAGTGGAACAGACCCTCCTCCTATGATTGCTCCCTTGCTCTATCCCCTTTAAGATGGGAATGTCTGTTATGACACCTTGAAAAATGATTAAGATGTCTTTCATTTAAGTGATAAAAATCATAAAGCAAAGTATTCATTTTCTTAACAGAAGACTCCCTAAATTTTACCTAGTTTTATCCAAAAGGTTTTTTAGCAAATCCTGCTAAGTTTCCATAGTTATAGTGATACAGAGGACAAATGAGACTGTTGCTTCACTAACTAATGACATTAAGCTGTGGGAATCCATGCCCTGGATCACCTCTCCTCAGGAAAGTCCCAGTTACTCCTGACAGATATGGTAGAATTCTCAGTAGAACAGATATACTATCTTCTTCAATGATAATGACTCCAATTTCTGGTAAAATTGGGATGCATACTGAACAGTTATAAGATTTATGATGCTAGTAACAAAAATTGTGGTCCCCTTTAAAAAATTGATTCAGTATTATCCTAATCTTTAATTTCCTTCTGAAACTCAATTATGGCAAGAAGGGTTTTGCTGAAGAAACAGAGGATGCTCTAGTAACCCTGCCATGGACCTTGTGAAAAGTTTTCCTAACTTCAAATACACAAGCTAGGGGAGAAAAGGTAAAATAAATCCTGTCACTGTTTCAGAGGAAAAAAAGGGAAAGGAGCAATACTGCAACAAGCACCTGTATCAAAGTAAGTATGGCTTTCAGCACTAGAGCAGTTACTGGTTTTAATACAATAATAAAATAAGGCTGTATCCTTTCAAAGGTCCTGAAAATTACCTGGATTGCTGCCTTTTTAACTGTATCAATTCCCTCTCCTGGGAATGAAAACTTTCTCCCGAAATTGCCCACTTCAGTGAATTCTCTTCTTGTGCACAGAGACCAAGGGCGAAAGGTAGGTGGGACCTGACACTGCTGGACACAGCTGGAGGCTGTTTCAAGAGAAGTTGTGTAACTCAAAATTGACACTTCCACTAATTAAACAAAAAAGAACATTTTAAATGCTGGCTCCTTTAGACTTCTGAGATGCATGGAGAAGGATTTGCAAACTGTACACTTGCTAGGGTACTAGATTCACCCAGGACACATGGGCTTGTCACTTACAGTAACTGTTATCTTGTCAAGAACATATTTGAGATTATAGGCATAACATAAAATTGGAGAAGCCACCATAACAAAGATCTCTTCACTTCCTGAAGATTATCTGAAAACTATATGCAGAAATTGTAACAGGGAGAAAGAAGCCTGACTGAAACTTGCACACTATTTTTTGCATTTTTATTTTTTAACAGTGTATTACACTGATAGAATCACAGTACTATTTAGGTTGAAGAAGATTTGTAAGATCACTGAGGTCTAACACTGACCCAGCATGGCCAAGTTCAGCATTAAACCATGTTCCCAGGTGCCACATCTTTAAAAAAAAAGGAAGTATTTTAAATACCTCTAGGGAGAGTGACTGACAGGATAGGATATATTTCGTCACAGAAGAGCTCTTTCAAGGTGCAGTACACAGTTTCCACTTCAGGTAATAAGAAGAAACTGGACAGCATTTCAAAGCCCCAGTTCACAGTGGGAAGACACTCTGGGTATGCTCCAGGCACAACGAACACTGAGCGTGTCCTCAGCAAGAGTAAAAACGCATGTGAAGAATGACGTAGGGATCAGACATTTTTCCCTCATCTTTTTCATTACATCTTGAAAACAGCAATTTCCTGTGAGATGTAAAAATTCAGCACTATACTTTTTAAGGAGAAGGGGTGGGATACTTTCATAACCAGCTGCAAGTCCACAAAGACAAGAAGCTTGAGTGCCATGGTCTTGCTCGATGGTTGCACTCCTAATTTAAAAAAAAAAATCAATTTTTTTTCTTTTGAAAATATACTTTGATACTGAGGAATTGTCTTTAAATATATTCATATTTCTGCATGTATGTATACACGCACATATGCATGTCTGTATGTGGGCACACGTGTATTTATGGAGTGCAAAATGATTTACCAATCCTGTGTCACCTATGAAAAGGTTTTATGGCTGGCAGTTTAGGAATTTGTGATAAAGGTGATCCTACTTAGGTAACCAAACTGCATTTCCCTGCTTACAAGTGTCATAATTGAGACAGATCCTTCTGCTGACCTGTTTGCACTCTGCCTAATGTTTTTCTTTGTATTCTAATCAAAGGTTAAAATGTTGTTAAAACACCAAATTTATTTAACAGTTGTGAAAATTTAAGTTGATATAAACACTTGATCATTAATGCAGTGTTTTATGATTAGAGACAAGTCAAATTTTAACACAAATCTATGCTTGCAGTCTAAGGTTGTCAATTCTTGTAACATGACTTCAAAATTCCATGCTATAATAATTTTCAGCATATTTAAAGCTTAATAATTTAATGATTTATCCAATTTTAATTTATACTTTCAAAACCACTCTGAACAATCTGAGGTGCCACTGGAGATCACAACAGTGGTCCTGGTTAAGTCAAATAATAATTATAGCGCTTTCACTTTAAAGATGAGATTATTTTTAATTATTGAGTGAAGTACTTGAGGTACCATACTTATATAATTACGCTACTCATTAAATGGTTATTGAAAGCTGAAATGTAATTTTAATGACAGCTACCTATTTTTCTTTGCACACTTTATAGATGACAGATCAGTCAGGAATTCTAGTTTGCTCAAAAAATCCTTGCAGCTGCACTGGTTCTTTCAGGTGTAAAACAATTAAGCTGTTCTTTTTTTAAAACTTTAAACATTTTTTTCTCTCAAATGATATTGATATAATATACAGAAACTAGTAAAAACAGAACAATAAAGCATGGATATTTTTTCTTCTTCACAATAATATCAAAATGCTAGCCCTAAACTATATAATTTCCAAACAATATACCCCCCAAAATAGTGACAGTACAAATACAGAAGAATAATTTTAGTCAAAATGTGTTCCTCATATAATACAAAAAACAACAAAAAAATGCTTAACAGATTGCAGACCTTTATTGTGAGTATAAAGGGGTAATCAACATACAATAAGCATTTTACTATGTATTAAAACTATATCTAACACCATGATATTCCTTTGCTTTTTCTAACACCAAGGTTCACAACTCTTCAAACATAAAATTCTTTTGTATTTTTTACTCTACAGATAGATATTCATCAGACTGACCCGGAGAAAATTTATTCTAACGCGTAGGCATCTCACAATTGATGCTGCAGAGCTGTGGTCTCAGAAATGAGCACCTAAACACTTATGCTCTGCGTCTTAAGCCTTTATATGCAATGTTAGAAATTCAGGGTATTTCTCCGTTGTTTCAAAGACCTGTATCTTGTCCAAATAAAGCTTTTCCTTTTCAACAATGAAAACCAAACAGAGGAGTATATGTGTTTCATTAACAACATTAAAGCAAAGATTTCTGAGTTCGCTGTATGGGGAAAAGGCAATAAAGTTTTGAAGAGGGAAAAACTGCTTTGTTCCTTCAATCCCCTAGTTGAAATTAATTATAGCAAATGTTTATGAAAACATCTGTTCCATACAGTTATAAATTCTTAATTTTAGCATGGGCGATTCCAAGCTTCTCTATTATTTTGAAAGGGAACAGTCTGACAACTGAAAGGTTTACAAAAGAGCAGATAATTTGTATTTCTACAGCACCAAATATGCAGTTTGGAAAGTCTTCAGGATCTCTGCAGCAAAGGAAAAATAAAACAAAATACAAGAAGCTTAAGACGACTGAAGCTTTCTGATTTGGGTCCGCTGATAGACCAATATGACAGTTGGAGGGGGGAAAAAAAATGAGAATAAAAGGGTAACTAATCCCGAAAACATACGGCAAATTGAGATTGTACTACATAAACTAGATGTTTAAGAAGTGAAACGTGGCGGAGCTGCGGCTTGCGGCGCGAGGGATGCGGGAGGGGAGCCGGGCGCTGCCCGCGCGGTGCCAAGAGAGGGCGCTGCAGAGTTTGGGAAGCGGCGGCCGCGGCTGCCGCTGGCTCCGGGCGGGCTCGGCCCGCGGGACCCCGCGCAGCCCCCGCGCAGCGCGGCCCCCGCGCAGCCAACTCACACCGAGCCAGCCTTTCAAGTGGTTAAATGGAGCGCGCTCGGAGCAGTGTACAGGAACTGAAAATAGTGCTTTCAGCTAAAGAATTAAGTGCACTGCACTTCTGATATTTATTAAATAATTATTAGGCTGGGAAGTTGGAGAGCGTTTCACTCTGAGCAAGTTCGGGTTTTTGAAATAAATAAAAGCAACTTTTGTTTGAGCAATCTTTTGCGTACAAACCTGGCTCTCTATCCCTCACTTCAAGTTCATTTAGCATTAGAAGCGCACTTGGAATTCATGCAGCACAGATTTCTGACAGCATTCTAGTTTTATCAGCTCTGCCCAAAAATATTATATTTTGCCACGAATTAAATAAAAACCTACACTATGATCATTACTGATATATGAAGATAATGAATTGTGATGTGAACTAATGAACTTGCCATTTGAAGTACAAAAGTCTTAAGAGAAGCTGAAATATTTTGTTTCATCTTCAGTATTAACATGAAAAAATACATTAAGCATTAACGTGTTTTTTCCCCTTTAAGCTTATTCAAATTATTAAAGGAACACGATTGTGAAGCACAATATAGTACCCGCAGAGATGCCAATCTTATGACAGTGAAAGCTGGTCACATTTGGAAGTAGGTAAGGAGCGCTGGCACCAAGGTGCAAAATCAAAGCCTGTTTTAGCCCTGCTGAAAGCTGTTTCAACAACATAATAGGCAGACATTGGTTTGCATGTAGGTACAAAAACTTCTGGAGATAATATCTTGAACCGCATGTTGCTCAAACCCAGTCAATTCTGGTGTCCTTTGGATTGCTGACTTACGACAATCAAGTGGCACCTTCCATAATCTTTGCTTATAAAATCACAATTGCGTATGAATATATGAGTAAACTCAGTGTATTCTCCAGGCAACATCTCTGTTTGAATTTTGTCTATGCACTTCTGTTTAAATCAAGACACATGAAAGTAAGAGGGTTTCCATTTTAAGTAAAACTGCTTCTGAGTGTTCAGAAATCTAAACACCAACCATGTCATTAGGTTAGTCTGTAAATTAACATGCCCCTGTTCCCCATGTAAAATGTATGTGTGAAAAAGTGTGGATGGGAAAAGATATACAAGGGTCCAGATGACTGATTCTGAAATTAGAATGTAGCATGAGTGTTTAAAAAATGTAGTCCCATGCAGCTCAATTTAAAATAAATTCAACAATAAGTACATTCAAGGGACTTATTTATAATATTTCTTTTCCTTTTGAAGCCTCTGCATTTACCAAAATAGACTGTGCTATACACTGTACTCTAAACTAAAACTAATATAATACACAGAGTAAGAAATTTTACTCAAAGGGCACTGAACTAATTCATACGAATGCTTCCGAAAAATTCCCAAGTGACTGCAAGTTACCAAAATCCCAAATACTTTATATCCAGATGTATTTTAATATAATCTCTCTAGGCATAATGGGAAGGAAAGAAGTTTAACTGTGATGCAAATAGTGATTTAAAACACTTCAGAAAAGGAATATACATGGAAAAATAGCTTCACTTCCCATTTAGTGGGAAGCACACAATACTAGCTTATATAAGCAAATGTGACTCCACTGAAGTCGATACACATTTAGTCCAGTAATGCCTGAACTGAATTTGCTACCAGCAGCAATAAGATTGGTAGAACAAAAAAATCCACAGGGTAAGGTAAAAGGTGATTCTTCTAAGTGTTTTTCAGTTATTGCTCCCAGTGCACAGTCTTTGGTCCACAGTATCTTGTGTCCACTTCTGTTCATACACTCAGTACTAGAGCCTGTATCTGCTACATAGCCTGGCTGATCATTTATCATGTATATGCTAAACAAATTCCTAAGTATCTCACCAAGTGTGACTCAAAAGATACAGGGCAAGATACAGACATTTTGATGTGGTCTGACTGAAGGGGAACCTGTATACCTAATAAATAGTATCATCTCTAACTTCAGTAAATTTTTTAAGAGTGCACACAATTTTCAAAATCACAAATTGGCAAAATTAGTAAAACAAAGGATGGAGTAATCCAGTTTAACTAGGGACAAGCAGCTTAACTAGACCTTGCACAGAAAGAAAAAAAAATCTTGGAAGCTGCCTGGCATCATTGCTAGGAATTTACACCCAGATGATATACAAATGCCGAGTGACTTATACTTGCATCCAGAAGAATTTAGCTAATTTTAACTTATAAACAGCCTAAAAGGCCTTTGAGCTATAAATTGCAATAAACTAAAGATGGCAAAAGGCAATAAACATGAGTTAATGACTCAGCATCCTCCTGAGATAGCACTGGTCATGCAGCTTTGCTTAATCTTAGACATGCACAATCACTATAAAAAGGTGGTCTCCAGAGACCATTTACACTGACAATAAGAAAAACACACCATCTTTTTACATGTTTGAAGGCTACTGTTGTCCTTTAACTTACTTCAATTACATCCTATTTTAACCACATTTCTATCTTATAGATTGTTGCAATCTTTCTGTTTGGGATAATAAATCATATGGATGTATAGTCTAGTTTTCATATTCAAAAGCAGTAATGCATATTCCACTGAGCTTAAGAAAAAAACCAAAAACAAACGAACTAAAAAAGATTGATCAGGAGTTTTCTAGCATTCTGTTGTTTTTCCAAGATTAAATGATAGTAGAAGACAAACAAGAAAGGATTAAGTGCTCTCTCATTGAAATAGAACAGCCCTTTCAACAAGGAGCTAGCTGATTTGTAACTGAGAATAACATGTTTATCAGGAGAAAAGCCAGCCTGGCCAGGGAGCCACGTGGCAGTGATATGCAGCCTCACCTCCTAAAGCTGAGGAGGTGGTGTCATGATAACCAGGACCACGAGTTAAAAAGAGCTTTGCTTCTTTGCTGTTTCTTATCAAAGGATGCTACTGCAGCAGGCTGATGACTTACAGCATTGCTGATGGATGTGAAAGGCTCCTGAAAGCAAAATATGCTCTCCTGGACCTTCTTTCTGGAGTGCAAAGGTGTTTAGGAACACCATGAAAATCATGCCACTTTCCTTTGCCCAGCACACGTACGCAAAGAGCGACAGCCTGAAATCAGAGCATCCATGTGGCTACCGTGGTGACATGAGTTTAATTAGCTACTTGCTTGTCTGGGATGGGGAAACAGACAGCATTTATGGCTAGGAGGCAACCAGAAAGAATAAAAGAATTTCAGAATAATAAATGAATGAAGGAATAAATGGAAACACAGAAATCTGGGCACATGAGAAACTAAATTGCAGAGGAGATACTTGGCATCCAGTGGAAGGGCTGGCACTACCCCTGAGAGGCAGCAGCAGAACTGTGGGGCTTGGCTCTGAGGAAAAGGATGAAGGAAGTTGTCCCTGCGATGCAAGACTGGGCAATGCCTGGGCTTTCCTTAAGTGCTACAGTTTTAAAAGCACACAGTAAGAGGAGAAGAAAGTCCCATGTGAAGGAATGTGGGAAGCAGCCAGTCTCTAAAATGTCCAGGGCCAGGGAGAGGCTCTTGGGCTCCCACAGCATCCCTGTCACCCCAGCTCTGCTCTGCCAACTCCTTCCAGCTGCAGCCTCCTCCTTCCCTACCACAACTCCTCTTAGCACTGCTAGAAGCAGCCAGATCTGTATGTCCAGAAGGCTACTTTGGATTCACATTAAGATAAATTGCAGAATAATCTATTAAATTAGTTAGAAATAAGATCCTGCTCACATCTGTTTAGTAAACATGTTTTTAATAATCTAATTAAGTAACACATTTAATGTTAACTGGGTAAAACTTAAGACCTGTTCCAATAGTAGCAGAGTCTAGAGGTAGCACTGTTCAGAAACACATGGTTAAAAAAAACCCAAAACCATGTTACCTTCACCTTATGGCAGTACTAGTACCTGGCAAGGCATCTGATAAAAGAACCCAAAACCTGAAGACAACCAACACTGTCCCTCAAATACTCAACACTTAAAGGGTGTTACTGCTGCTGATGGAACAGCCCTTATCCTAATCAAATTCACTACACAGAAAGAACATGCACCAGGAAGGAACAACTGAGCTTACAGCTGCCTAGCTTGGTTTTACAAGATGAAGCCAGAAAGCCCTGGACTACAACTGAGGCTGTCTAATTAAGGCTGTTAATTTGTGGAATACATTGTGCATCCAGTAGACCCATAACTGAGAGAACATGCAATGGATCAGTACCCTGCATTTTCTATAAATTTCTCTAAAGAAAAAAAAATGTCACCAAACAGTGTAAAAGAAGTACTGAGCTAGAGCTTTTAAGCTGCCAAATCAAAATATGCCAAAGTATAATGAAAACACTAGATTTTAATAAAAATTCTTGTAAATCAACTTTTAGTCAATTTGGAGAGTACCAACTGTGAACTTTGCAGGTGCAAAAGCAGATGCATGTTGCGAATGACAGATCCAGAAAAATTTGAAGAGCAAAGGTATATATGCATTAGCAGCAAACTCCAGACATCTAACAGATGAGAGTCCACAGCTACATCAGAAGATAAAAATATATCAAATTGACAGCAAGAATGACAAAACACTTCTATTTACTACAGTGCAAGGTGCTTTGTCAAACAACTATCACTTTGTTGTAGATATTGAGGAAAAAAATGTCCCCACAAAACATTTTTGCCACAAAGTATGTAATCCATCACAGGAGAGATTTCTGTTTTCCACCCTTGCCCTCCTGTGTGGAGAATAAGTAGTGTCAATCCCTACTGGCACTTCAGAATGGAACTAAGGATGCAAGTACAAAGCACTTGAAGACATAAGAAATATGAGACTTCCAAAATGCAAATGAGACAAGTATGACTAGATTTTTCTTGTGCCTAATGATTATAGTGAAGTTTTCCAAGTTTGATGATTCAATTTACACAATAATAGGAAAAATTATTTACTAACAGTCAATTCTTCTCAACAGTTACCTCCATCCTCTAAGACAAAAAATGTCCAATATATTTTAGCCAAAAAGAAAACAGTCTGTCTGCAAGACAAAAATGTCACCCAGCGTCGGAGAGATTTAGCTTTTTGATTTTGTATTTTTTGACCAAGTACCACCTAAGGAAAATGCAAGAAGGTATTTCACATATGTAATTCATATTAAAACTCAAAAATAACCATCTAGAGAGCAACAGAACAGTCCTGAGGGTCTACAAATTCTAAAATATTTTCCCTTTTCCTTCACTTTCACCTCAATTCAAGACATGGCCGTGATTTGCTTTACGACAAGCATGGTACCTCTCTGTCAAGCTGGAGAGGAGAAATAGCTCTGAACCAGAGACTTTGGCTCTTCCATACCAGAGCTGTGCATTCTCAGCAGGCTTCACACAGTTCCCCCCAACAGGGCATCCAGACAGCACAGAGCTCAAGCGACGGGAGAGGAACGCGTCCGCACCGGGTCATTCAGCTTATCCACAGCGTGGTGTTAGAGACCCTCCCTGACGGAGGTGCTCAATTGTCATGCATACTACAGGAGTGAAACTCCATACAACAGCTGTCTTACGCAAGTATAGGCATTATTTGAAAAAGCACTTTATGCTGTGACTGCAGGTTGTAAGACAGAGCAGGACAGAATACGTCTGAACAAGGCTTCTGTTTCCTCCCACTGGAATGACAGCGAATAAAGACCATGAAAACTACAGCATGTGAATACTGGTGTAATTACTGAATGGTTCCCCACATAATTATGCAAAACAAATCTATCCATAAGTTAATGTAGCCATTTTCTTTTTGAAACAGAATTTTCATGTCATCCATCAGTCACCCAAAACCACAAACCTTAGATGACTTAAATAGACAGAATTTACTCATTTGGTCTGTAATGTAAGCAATGCATGTGAGTAGAAATAAAGGTTTAATGAAACAAAATAACATACTCCACTAGGGAAAACATATTTTGCCCAAAGAAAAAACTAATGTAAATAAGTGGAGGCTTGACTATTTGATAAATATAGCCCCAAAGGTTGTATGTTTACTGACAGAATATAAATATTGTAGGTGATGTAGATTTTTTTTATTTGACTAGAAACATTAATTGCTTTCTAAATACAATAATATTCTTTCAAACTGAGAGGTCTCATTCCTTTTACTGCAACAAGTAACCAATTACCTAACAAAAATGTTTACATTAATCACAATCACTCTATATTTTAGTTTTTATACCACTGATTTTATTTTTGCTTAGAACTGAACTCCCGGAGGCATTCTTTTGTGCCAACTGTTAATTTCTATCAGTGATAAAGTTCCCTTAAGCTTCTTTTAACATCTACTGGACATGACCTCATAAAATTTAATGCCACTCATTAACCCCAAGCACTTAACTTTACACAGTAATGTCAGGCATCTGACTTTTCAGTGCATGAGAAATCCAAGTGGGAACTGTTTGAGAGATACAAATTACAAATCACTTGAGTAGTAGAAAGAGCTGCAGTGCAGGATATTGAAGGGTAAATCAAGACTTGAGCAAAAGTAGGGTTCTTGTGATGCCTTCTATCTAAAATTATAAAACATTTATACAAACAGGGGAGAGGCTGCAACGTGACTGCTTTGGCTTGTGAGGGGACTGAAATTCAGAGCTGAGGCTGAATGCCAGGTTTTGAACACTGTCTGAAGCAAATACGATGTGCAGTCATATTTTCTCGGCTATCCAGTAGCCTTCAGGTATTTGGGAGGAGCAGAGAAGTTAGGATCACCTTACATTCTGTGAAGGCCACACATCAGTGAGAATGGCTTAAGCCAGAAGAAGCAGTTCCTCCCTTTTTTCCTGCAACAGCCTTGCCTAGGTTTAGCTTTAGAGTGTGGTTGTTCTTCTGATTTTGGTTATGTACCAAGAAAGCTCTCGGAGGGACAGCACTGTTTTTATTTTCCCCGAGATGCACAGATGGGTGATGTCTGCTTAACTCATTTAACCATATTTCCCAGTGGCTTCACACATGTTGGAGAAAATGTGGAAAATTCTAGAGGTGAATGAAAAAAAATACTTAACAACAATTTTCTGGCTTCTCTTGAACCACTCAAGGACATTTCTTGTGGGGAGTTGAAACTGAGTGACCGCCTGTCATGGCCCTGAGTGTAAAAAAAAGGCACATTGTTAGGGAAAAAAAAAAGTGGTTTATTTTGTATTTCTGTTGGCTCAAGAGGGATCTAGGCATCCTCTGTGAAAAAGGACAGTGCTATGCAGCTAGAAACATGGCCCATTGGAGTTCCTGATAGCAATCTGCTTATTCAGCTCTGTTATGAAAAATCTCCTCCCCCAGTCTCTACACAGGGTTTGCTTTTTCTTGGTGTCACAGACTGTTACAGTCTGGGTTAAGCAGTTGATGCTGTTGCAGCAGGGATCAACTTAATATTTCTATAGGAATTATACAAGGTATCTATAAATTGCATCATGAGAAGCCACGTGAGATTTGATGTGATGTCTCTAAGTGCTACAAGTTTATTTATTTTTCAGCAGCAAAAAGAGCCGGCTCTCAGACCTAAGCTGTAACTCCTGAATTTACTGATCTTAACTGGAAAATATATCCTCTACTACCCCATAAATCTAAACAGAAGGAAACCGTTTTGCTGAAGCTCTGTCTCCAGAGAAAGGTATTTCTAAGCGAAAGGCAAGTATGACAGAATTGAAGTTTTCACATGTGAACAACTGTAATCTCTGATAATACAAGCCCCATGTCCAATTTTTCTAAATGACTATTTTAGCTATAAACCACCCAAAACCAAAATCTACAGTCAATAAACAAACCATACTATTGAAAATGGTTTTGCATCTTGCCTGCCACTGGTCTAAGATCACTTTAGCATAATTACTGCTTGATGCAACCTCAGTAAGTGTGCATCAGTTGGAAAAGTTTTTATTGCCTAATAGCAGGGAGTGGTAATAAAGCAGATGTACACCAGGCCACATGACAATGGCAACCAATTGGTCTGTATTTGGCAAAGCAAAGTATTAATGTTTTAGAAACACAATGTATGTAATACTTTTCTAACAATAGGGATGTAAATCTCTGCACAGCATAAACACTTGTGCTGATCAACACGGAGATACTGCTGTGATAGGTACTTTGAAGTTGTAGATAAGAGCTCAAGCTGTAAGATGCCAAAAAAATTGGAAGTTTGTAAAGAATCACTGCCAGACTCTTAAATGTAGTAGCACTTGTGGGACTTTCTGTAATGTAAATAGTAATTACCTTCAATGCAGAATGTATCTGCAAAAATAAATTTACTGGTGCACATAACCAAAACTCACAACTCATTTTTCTGTTTGAGAACCAAACTTTAAAATCTGTAAACTGTGAGTACAACTACCCCGAAAATAATCTTTTGCTCAACACCCCCTAGCACGCAGAGCCCAAATACACGTATACATGTGCATGCACATACACAACCGCTCCAATATCCATACACAAACACGACAGTCAGTGTGAGGGCATCTACCCTGTAGACAATTCAATCAATCTCTCAAGTGACACTCACACGTGCCTGCACACACAAAAGCAGATGTGGCATTAAGATTTACAAAGTTATTGAAACTTTTAACAAGTGAAACGCGTCTTTACTTAGCTACACCAGAATGAGGAATAAAGGGGTTTACATATGTTCCAATTCTAAACCTATCAATCAAACCCATGTTATTCCTTTGGGAGCTTATTTACATGCATATTTATCAGCCTCACATGCTAATTCCCTGCTGTTTTATGCCTGCGAGGCATGTTTATGAGTCATAATTGTTGATCTCATTTGATGTATTTCACTGAAGTAAGACATTATTCAGTTATGTGGCCTAATGTCAATGAATTACGATGACCTGATCTTCGAAATGCAACTTGCTCTTTAATTTTTATTAGAGCATTACTTATTCAGAAGAAGAAACACAGTAAAATGGAAGATCATTATGTTTTTATAGCCATTTTACTTTAACATCTGATTTTTGAAACACTCCTCCCTACCTCTAGGCAAAGTTTTAAAAGTGTAATTCCTAAACACCAAATGAAAAGAATTTTTGCCTGAAATTAGTATGCATTTCTCAGAGTGGGACCTTTTATAGATGTTCTTATTTTGTTCTAGCCAGCCACAAGACAGGCCTTTGGAGCACTGGCGTATGGTTTGTGAAACAAATTCAACCAGACTCAATTCAAAGCCCTCAAATTGTTCTTTGCCTTAACTTCATTGAAACTGAAACCAGATAGAGACTTCAGAGCAACTGAGAAATGACTAGTAGAGTAAGTTAAAAGTCCCCAAACTGACTCAACATCTTTAATGCAAAGTGGTGTCAATTTATAAACAGAAAATCACTTGATGGTCAAAGTAAAGACCTAAAGAGGGGATAATTGTGATGTGCACAAACTTCATTGCAGTAGCCTGTGTTGTGTCATTAATGACTATTTCTAGGTGGCAAGCCAGAAATGGTGATAGTAAGCACCGACCCTGTAGGATCCAGTGTAAATTGTTCCTTATACTAGGCTAATAGAAAACTACCACTGTACACATAATTTACTACATGATTTTCAGATGTCCCCACTTCCTATCTTAATAGTCAGTATTGTTTTAATGCATTTATTATCAGTAAAATATGTTCAAAAGTTTCCAAGTTGCTGCTCTTAGCTACAGCTTTAGCAGGGAACATAATAACATGCAGGAAAATAAAACTATCTTTAGCTAAACAATGCCAATTCAAACTGCAGGCTCATTTTTCCGTAAGAATCTCAAACTAAATATGAGTAAGTGTCTTTGAAATCACAGAAAACCTGCAAGTATCTTCCTAAATGTGTAATATCTAGAGGACTTGAAGAATCATAAATATAACATTAATTCCAAGATAAAAAATCCTCAAGATATTTTTCATGTCCAGAATTAAATCAGTGTTTCATTTATATGTAGTTGCTTTTACAAAAATAAAATACATTTTTCCTGTAAAAATCAACTATGTGAGAAAGCATGAAGGACCATTTAATACAGGCTTAATATGCTCTTTTTTGAAAGTGAAAAGGAGTATTTAATCCTGCGTTTGCATAGTATTTTTCCAGATCAGAAGTTTGCTTCTGACAGGCATACATTACAAACCAGTTTCTCAAAAAGCCCTAAAAATCTTCAGTTGTACAAGTAGTTATTCTAATGGCACAGTTACAAGGCTATAACTTTACTTCATGCAAATGCCACAACTAAAATTGTTACATGTTCATCATAAATACAAATTTATAAGATACATTAAATTCTGCAGAAAAATGTCAATTCCGTAACTTTTCAAACAGAATTTTTCACTAGCTATTGTCACAAGAACCCCAAAGCAGAGCTAGAGTTTTCCACAGTGGAAGCTCTAATTTACAGCCCTTCTTTCTTTCAAATTCAAATAAGCAAAAGACACAAGCTCATCTGCTTGGGGTACTTTTATTTTAATTTTCTTTTTCCCTTTTTTTTTCTTCCCTTCAGAATGGCAACAGTTGATGCTGCACTTTTTCTGGCAATAAAATCTTCACTTTAGTAAGCCAATAATGTTGTGGTGACCTAGCTGTAATAATTCAGAATGGAGCTTTGTACACTTTTGCAAAGAAGTATTTTCTTTCATACTTTCAATAAACAATGAACCAATATTGGGTCACAGAAGTTTGGAGGTGGCCCTGTGGCTCCATATGCTTCTGTCCTCCATTAAGATAACATCTGTTCTGGCCACCAGTCAGCAAATCAAATTTGATGAGAATTCATCTGTGTGCAAAGTAGAAATGCCCAGTAATGGACAGATTTATGTTTCATTGCTCCACCCTTTAAATACTTCAAATTGTAAGAAAAAAAACCACAACAACAGTATCTTCCAAAACTACAAGTGAAATATAAAAAAATATACCCCTTTATAATGAAACTCAAAACATTATCAGATCATTGTAAACATATTTTCACATGTATTACACGATCTATCCTTTCAACTGCACTTAGTACTGAAACACTATACAGTTCATTTTTCCTAAGGTTAAATCTTTGATTCCATTACAAATCCGATTTCTCAGAAGAAAAGAATTATCACCACCATAAAAGCTTTATCTGGATGAAGTTTGTGTCTTTTAACTTCTAGGAAGATCAAGAATAATAATTTGTAATGGGATTTCAAACTTTTAGTGGAGAAATTTATCATACAGGCTACTTGCTAATATTTTGGTTATACGGTCCCAGTTGCACTAAAATGGATGGGATTTGTTCAAATATTTGAGCATAGTCTTCCTATCCCAGAGTTCATGTATTATTGTTTATCACTTTAGTATCCAAGCAAAAGATGTAACTGCCAGCTGTTTGTACAAAAAAAGGTATTTAGAATTTATCACTAAGGTGTAAAGACCTCCAAGATCATGGAGCCCAACCTTTGACTGAACACCACCACATCAAATAAACCATAGGAATTTTGTGCTTACATTGAAAAACTCTAGTGAGAAGTATTCTCCCTCTTCATAAGACAAGACCTGGCAATGCTAAGATACAAAACTGTGAAATGAATAAGCATAAATAAATTAACTTTGACAATCAGTTCATTAAGGTGGAGTAGTATTCCTTAGATTTGTAGCCAAATCATGTTTTAATAGTAACAGCCATATATATCTGTACTGGGACACCATTTATCAAAGGCTCAGGAATAGTTTAACATAGTCTAAAAATTTTAATTTTATTTAATTACTCAAAATACTGAAAGGGTAACAATAATCTATGTCTTCTGAAAT
>VZTR01010746.1:0-23339 GCA_013400775.1 Chaetops frenatus | reverse complement strand
CTGTCCTTCGAACCAGGACACTTAGACAAACAGGACAGTGCATAAAGCAGTAACTTAGTGACCTTCCACTCCATTTCCCTGAAACGTCACTGAGTATTGTTCCCAAGATCTTGTCATTGTTCAGCCCTGATCAGACACAGGTGAAGGGGACATGCAAAACACACAGTAATCAATAGAGAAGCATTCCAAGGACTTATAACCACATGAAAGCTTCCTGTGTATATTCTTAGGCCCCGTGGCTTTTTAGCAGAAACAAATGCAAACTGTCCAGCCCAAAACTACTTCTCACTGTAAACATAAAGGGCATGGAAGTGTCTCAATTTTTTCTCCTTTCAGAAAGGAGATTCTGGTATTGTTGCCAATTTTGACATTTACTGCAGGTACAGGGTTTGCATGCTGCAGCAAGGGAACTGATTTTGGGCATTGATGGGAGAGCGGATCCCTAGAAATCTAGATTTTGTACTGGTGGGGAGAGTTGTCCGTGTTTTTCCAGCACATCTGAACTGTGTGCATCAGTTAAGGCCTGCAGGTTTTATTAGCCTGTATATGTTTTCAATTATTTTCTATTTCTTCAGCACCCCACCAAAATCCTAATTTTGTTGGTTTTATATGGAGTCTGGATCTTTGGTCTTGCAACAACTTTGGAATCTGTTGTTGTAATGGTTGTTTTGGATCGTAGAGTGAAGCTGGAAAGTAGCAGTAGATAGGTGCTGAAGAGCTTCATTATGCTGAGCCACCAGCACATTCACAGCAGAGTTGTTACTATTTAGTACAAAATGTTTGGTCACTAGATGTTCTCTTTTCAGCCATCTGTGAAAGAGGCAGCTGGGGAAACTGCGCCCTTAACTCCATTTCCCCACATACAGAAATCATATTACAGATGACTAAAACCTTTGGGCAATTCTCTCTGAGGAAGGCAGGGACAAGAAGTGCAGGCCAAGCCACAGTTCCCACTGCAAAGAAAACAAAAACACAGGTGCTGAACGGACTGCAGCCATGCAGACGACTTGTGTGTATAGAACACGGCTTTGCACGGAAGGGGAACATCATTCTTGTTGTTTGGCTGTTGTTCGCTCAAGGCATGTTTTATTTCAGCTCAGCTCCAGGCAGAGCTGTTATAGGTCCTGCAGCAGAAGTTCTCTGTCATGAGAGAAACGTGTGATCCTGTGGCCCAAGTGACGAAATTCTGCTGGAAGGCCCCTACCGGGGGGAAGGCTGCTGCTGGCCACCTGAGCAAACAGCCAGCCCAGCTGGCAAGCCTTGAAAAGCCAGCACAGGGGATACAGACAATGGCTGCACACAAGGGGGTTTACTTTGGGCTGCCCACCTTGGCCTGCCTCATGAAAGGCAATTCTCTGTGTGTGTCTCTGGGCCCACGAGTGGGAACATTCCAAGGAGCATGTGCTGCCTTGTTTCCAGTAATGGGAGAGGCAGCGCAGCGTGTAGTGGTCCATGGAACGTTGCCGGTTTGGTAGCATGGTTCCAGGCATTGCTGGATCCACAGCGTGGTTCTGAGCATCGCTGGATCAGTACCGTGGTTCCAAGCATTGCTGGATGAAGTGCTGCTCAGTGTTCTCATTTATATGCAGTGTACTTGTAACGTGTGTGTGTCAGGGATCCAGGGGAGTGCTACGGACCAGGGTATGGTGGTCCTGCAGAACAGTGCAACCCCAGGGAGAAGAGACAAGGTCCTTGGATGGGGGACAGCACACCTTAAACATGGGTTTGGGGGTTTAGTAAGAGTGGGGGTGGCTGGGAACACACCACCAGGGCAGAGCTGGTGTCACTGACCCAAATACTCTGTGTCAGGAGCCCGACCATAGCAGAGCACACAGAAGCCCATCTGAGGCAGCCAAGCAGATGTGCAGAGGGCTGGTGCAAGGCAGCCGAGGCAGAGCTGCAGCAGGGAACTCTCCAAATGACAGCCAGGAGAGCTGGCTGCAGGAGCTGCAGCAGTGGAGGTTGCTGTGCTGAGTGAACTCGGCAACAGCTGAGAGCCAGGCAAATAGCAGCACGAATGTGGGGTTAGCCTTCACATGCTGAACAGATTTTGCTAATATAACTTTGTTATGCAAATATGTAATTATTTCATTTCCCCCAGAAGGAGTATTTGTGGTTTCCTCTTCCCTGGAACCTCCAAGTGCTTGTGTGAAGGGAGCAAATAACTGTGAAGTTACTGGGTTGTGCACTCTGTGGCAAGCTCTGAAAAAGTGAAAACCTTGATGTTTTGGTGGAAGTTTTAAATAGCTGTCAGAGGGTGGTGAGGCTGGCCCTGACAATGGCACAAGATTTGCTCACCATTTAAATAAACTTAATTTGGATTGAAGCCTGTTGTGTGCCCGGGGCTAGGGAATTAAAAGGCCAGGTTGCTGCACAGACTGGAGACCGTGGTGATCAGGATGGAGCTGCTCAGGCACAAGAGAGCCTGGAGTTGTGCTGGCTGTAGCTGAAGGGCAGGATATGTGTGAACAAGTGGCTTGCAGCACTTCTGTGGGAGAATCAGAAAAGGAATAGCAGAGAAGCACAGAAGCACTATTCCCTTAGAGGTCAGGTGTGAGATTTTGTCAGCGGTGGAGAGGACCTCCCTACATGCTCTGGTTTGGTTTGGTTGGTGTGCTCACAGAGCTCTGGCATTTAAAAATCTCGCAGAACAGGGGATATCTTTAAATTTGGGAGGCTGCAGATCTCCGTGTAATGAGTGTTCTGATATGTCACAGTGACAATGCATAAAGCAAGGGATTCTGGAAACCCAACGTGTACCTGTGTAACACACTCAGAGAACTGTGGCAGCTGTTTGAAAAGGGAGATTCGGAGAAGACTCCTAATGCCCTGAGAATTCACTTTTTCCTTTCTATTTCACACTCAGTGTCCTCTTTTTCTCTCCTTGCTGCCTGTAACAGGATTGTATAGGGCTAACTTTCTATCTTAGACACTTAGCTGTAATCAAGTGGCGGGGCGAGGTACTGCAAGCTGAATTTGGATTTAATTTTCCATAAACAGGGCTTTCTGCTAACACTTAAAAGATTTTAAATAAAAGCTCAGCCATAGGGTGCTTGAACTTACATGTTGAACTAAAAGCAGCTCTTGTCTAATCCCCCCTTGCTTGAGAATGGTGTTACAGATACACAGTGTCTCTGAGGGTTTATTTTATTTTTTTAAACTCAGGTAATTCTTGATTTACAGTGGTCTGATCTCAAGAGTCAGGAAGCTGCTCAGAGGATGTGTTGGTGTAGTGGTTTCACATTCACCTCTTCGCTTGCTCATACAAGGCGAGGGTTTAGTGTAGTGGTTCAAGTACTCTGGTTTAATACCAGTGTACTTACTAATTTCTGTGGTGAGATAAGGATTAAGAGAAATGCAAAGCAGGCCTAAAACTTCAAAGGTAAAAGGATAGTTTATTAACAGAACTAAAAGACAAGGGTAAAAAAAAAGAACCAAAATCAACCCCCAGATGTAAAACCAAAATCAGCCCCCAGATATTTCTTTTTTTCCCCCCAACTCATTTGTATTCCTTTACCAACATCTTTTTTCCATCAACACAGAAAAACAAAACTTAGAGATCTTTGATCAGTTTACCACTTTTAAAATAGACTTTCATCATTCCAATTGGAAGAAGAGTCTCTCCTGTCTCACCATGGAGATTTTCCCACAAGAAACACAATTCTCTTGTAGGGTTCAATATCCCACTGAACTCCTGCCCAGAAAAAGGAAATCTGTTCACATGTGATAGTCCTTCCCTTGATTACAGCTTTTCCTGCAATTGTCGTTTGAGGGCTCATCTCTATACCATGGGATGGTATTTTAAGGATGGGTCGTTCTAGTAGAAAAGCAGAGGTCTTCTCTCTCTGGAAGCAAAGTTTCTCTTATTTCTAGAAAAAAAGGATCCTCTTCTTCTATCCCCGGGGCAAGGGATTTCTCATTTCTCTCATCTCTGTGGCCTGGTCCGCCATCTCTCTCTCTGGTCAAATTTCTCATTAAATCACAACTACTTTAACATCAGCTTGCTTCAGCACAGGCGCCTCTGCTCAGGCTACACGTAGAACGCTTGCTGTATCCCCCCAGTGTATTCAATGAGTTACAAGACATAGTTCATCACCATCGCTTTACAAAAGAATTTCAGCTTAAAAGCATCTCTCCTTTCTCCCCTCTGGGCTTTTGGCTCCTTGTTCACTGACCTTGGTGTCTCCATGCTGGCTTCCTCACGTGCCTTTGCTTCTCTGAGTCTCTTTTGTGCACTGAAAGTTATGACTGAGTCTTTTTTGGTGCACTAAGAAAGTTAATCTTTCTTCTTGATTCTGTTGTTGGTCACATGACTTCTGTTAGTAGCGGCATTTGGAAACCCCTCTTGGGAGAAGCAGGAGAGCAGGGGAGGCAGGAACAGCTATGTTATGACATCTCGTCAGTGGCCACCGGCCCCAGAGAGAAGGGAGCAGAGCGGGGAGAAGCCATGGTGGAGTAGGTCTTCCTTGGTCCAGTTCAGCTCGGCCCCGCAGGCAGGGAGGCAGGGGCAGGGGCCTGGGAGAGCTGGGCTGACCCCCTGGAGCTGTGCTGCTCGCTCCCCAGGGAGGCTGGAGCAGCTCTGAGCCACGGTGGTGCAGCCCGAGACGAGGGGTGTGGGGGGGTACTTCCCCTCCCCCTGCCTGGCCAGCTGGGGGCCGGGCTGGCCTGGGGCCTTGCTGGCCTGGGTGGCAGTGGCTGGCTCCCCTGTTACCTTCTCTGCAGCCGGAAACAAAAAGAAAGAGGTTCTAACCTCCAACTCTTAAAAATGTGGGTTTTCACAAAGGCAATTCTGATGTTCAAGTGGCAACATGGAGTGCCTATCTTAAAGTTAGCCAATCCGTTGGCTCTCCAGATCTGCCAGAAGCTGTGCCTGGAGGAAGTTGTAAAAGTCTTTCCGGGAGGAAAAAGAAGTTATTTTTTCCAAATCATGACAGTTGGAGATTTGCAGATCACATCTTTCAGCAAATTGCTTGGCCTTGTAGGTATAGGAGAAGATTCAGTTACGTCACTTTTTATTTAATTACTTGTGATGTGTTGTTGCTTGGGGTATTTTTTTTTTTCTATGTTGCTTCTTTCAAGAGTAGGAAAAAACATGACTGAAACTGAAATGGTAATTTCCAGTTGCATAAAAATTCTTCTTTGGGATTGACAGTTCTGCCATGGATCTAATCCAGGGACTGCTGCTTGTGCTGAATTTTTTAGCTATCAGTTTAAATAATTCTGTTTTCTTTCTGTATGGATCCGCATTGGTTTTATTACCTGTGTCCAAAAAAGCTACCGCACCTTAATGTTTTAATTATGAACGTATTAATCATGTTCACTTGTATTGTTAGCTTTTATATTGCACTGATGTGTATTTCTTACCTAGAGAAAAGTAGAGGTAACGGTACTATTTGCATTGATACTGACATGGTGTGTGTTTCCACATCTACGGATGGTATTTGGAGATGCACATGGCAGATTTGGTGCCTCAGCACTGTTGGAAGATGAGTCACTGCCATGGTTTGTATCTGAGCCCTCAAAGGTAGGAGCATATAAAAATCATTACTCTGCTGTTGAAAATCCTCAGGTTCCTCCCTACCTGCTGGTGGGCACTTGCCTCTCGTAGTTACAAATGGGCTTATTACAAGTGCGTAACCGTACTTGCTACCAATCCTAATTTCAGTGTAATTTGAGAGGCAATACACAATGTGTTGTAGTGTTCTGTTTAGGGCTGGATAATGATACGCTTGCTGTAGGCTGCGGAAAATCCGAATGCCCTGTGCTGAAAATGCCATGTGCTAAGCTCTGTGTGCTGCTCTATAGGCCAACCTTATTATCTCCCTTCTTCAGGTTAGAAACCAGGGTGATCTTGGGAACTAGCACACTTAGAAACTGTGACACTGCAGCGAGGCTCCTCTCCCGCCTCCCGTGTATGACCCTGCCCGATATACAGATGAGGCACCCGTTGTCTTGCAAAGCAGATTTTGTAAGGGACAGTGTCCTTCCTCTATGCTGGGCTGTGTGAGGCTGTGGCAGTGGCAAGGGTGGGTGAGCTATTTCTGTCCTTCTGGTGCTGAAAGGCAGCAGATGTGGGGGAGGTACATGTAATTGTCTCAGCCAAGCAAGGAACACCTTGCCGTGCTGTGCTGTAGTGGAGGAGTCGTCCCGTGCAGGACTTCTCTGGGTGCACATCTCTTCCCACCTGCTCCAGGCTGCATCTCTGCCAGTCCCGGCCGGGTTAGAGGAAGCCGAGGGTCACTGAGCAGAGCTGGTACTCAGGAGAGGCAGGCAGAACCCTAGGACAACCCAGTGAGCATTGCTTCCCCCTGCCCACGGTGGACTGTACAAGCCAAGCCTTGAGATGTTCCAGGGGAAAAGGGTGAGTGTGCTGCGACTGGTTGTTTTTTGGATGTTGTTGTTGTTGTTGTTGGGGGGGGGGGTGTTGTTTGGTTAGTTTGGGCGGGGTTTTTTGTTTTGGGTTTGGGTTTTTGTTGTTTTTTGTTGTGTTTTTGTTGGTGGTGGTGGTGGGTTTTTTGTTTGTTTTGTTTTGTTTTGTTTTAATGCGATCACGTTATTGTACGGCCTTTGGGAGGGGCTGGGTGGAGGCGGGCAGGGGACTGTCCTCCGCCTCGATCGTTAACCGCCCAGGGGCATGGAGTTTCCAGAGCATCCCCTCCCTCCGCCCCGTCGCTGCGCTCCCCTGGGGTGGCGGCTCCCCGCACTTCGCCCCTGTAGGAGCGAGGACGGGCGGGGCGATCGCAGCGTTTCCCCCCATCTCTACACGGCGCTGGGCGGGAGCGGCGAACGAGTGCCGGCCGTGCCGGGAGCAGCACCGCCGCCTCTCCCCCGACAGCAACCTGCACGGCTGGGAATAAAACCCCTCGCTGTCCACCGGGAAGGGAGGGCAGTCCAGACTGTGGAGCTTTCCTCTACCCCGCTTTTTGCCTTTTTTTTCTTTTTTCTCCCCTTTTTTCTTTCCCCTTTTTTTCCTTCTCCAGAAGGAGGACCCCCCGTGCGCGCTTTCCGCGCAGCCCCGGGCTCGCCTGGCCCGAGCGCGCCCAGCCGCGCCGAGGGGCCCCGGGCACCGCCGCCGGGACGGAGGGTCAGGATGGCGGCGTCGGCCCGCTGGGTGTTGTGCCTGTGCCTGGGATGGGGCTGNGGCGGACAGAGTGGCAGAGCACATGATGCGGCTCTACGAGCAGTACCGCGGCAGCCGGGATCCGCCGACGCCATCTGGACCCTGGCTCCGCCGGGGCAACACGGTGCGCGGCTTCCGCCCGCTTCCGGCAGGTGAGTGCGCACCGCGGCCCGGGGAAGAGGGAGGACCCGCCGGGGCAGGGGTCGGCTCCCGGCGGGGAGCGCTGGGCCACAGGGCAGCCCCGTGCTCCCTTAGCCGCGCCCGTCAGAGCATCGCTGGGGAGAGCTCGGTGAGGGGAAGAAGTGAGAGAATTAGAGAAGTATCGCTTCCTGCGGGGACCGTCGTGTTTTACATTGCATCCTGTAATTTAATTACTGCCTTACCGTTTCTGCTCTGCCTCAAGCATCACTGCCATCACGATGGATGGCTGAGTACAAGCAAGGGAGGTAGAGTGATGAGTGGATCTTCTCTAGAGTCTCCTGGTAGTGGTGTTCTGCACGTGTAGCGTCTGTTGGAACCAAGGGCTGATTTGCATGTGACAGAGCCGTGACATGGTTTGGGCATCCTTCAGGCTGTCTGCAGCGTTCTCATGTTGACAAGTGGTGATAACACTGACAGTGAGAGGTGGTGGCAGGTGAGTTTGGTTGAAGCATAACTTGAGTGTGGTAAATACTTCATCTTGGCATCTTTGGAAGGGACACTTACATCTCTCTGTGATTACGCACTAGCATCCACAGGTAGATGGGTGAAAATGTAAAAACATTTTCTGTAAGGGAGGCGGTTGTGTTTAACATGACAGCATCCCAAAAGAGTCATGTCCTAGCAGAAAAAGAAGTTGTTACTGTCTTGGTGTTGCATTCCCTTCCTTCCCTCTTCTGGTTGTTGTGCATGTGAGCCCCACAGGGACTAAATGGAACTGCCAGAACCCAAAGGTGACCATCACTGTGATGTCCTTCCCTTATGTACTGCACTCCAAAACCTGCGTGTGGGACAGCTGTCATGCCACACACAGAAGTCCCATTTGCCAGTCTCTTACTTTTCATTACACCGTTGGCTTCTTGTTAGACAAGCATCCATCAGTAACACTGAGAGCTGTCTGTGAGTTTCAGTGATTTGCCTCAAGTTTTTCCTGTCTCAGGAAAGAGCTGGGTGGCAGGCTTCCTTGCTTCTTCAAAAGCAACAATGTATTTTATAAGGCAGCTCTGCACAGAGATTAAATACCATGAGGAATTGCGTGTCTTTGGTGTCTTAGGGTTCAACCCTGCAAATATTTTTGTCCACAGAAGAGGCTTTAGAGGGGTAATTACCCAGGGTTTGGAGGATTGAGAGCCAGGACTCCCCAGCTGCTGTCCTTACTGAAGAGCTCTCTTGCCTTTCTAAGATGACTTGTTTGCTGTGTCTCCTGTCCGTGACTATCTCTGAATTAAGCCCACCAAAAGAGGGGAGGATATAATATTCACTACAGCCCCCCTGAAAGGAGAGGTTGTTAATGATCCCAGCAGAGCAATATTTGCTCTGTTACACATATCTGATTAAAGCCATTTATTGTTCTAAACCTAGAATATTGTTGGTTGAAATGCCATCTCTGTGATCTTTCTGATAATAGTTGTACTCTCACTTGATGTTGGGTGGCAGCAGTCCTATAAACATGGTGCTTGCTAATCCCTTTCCTCCTCCACCAGTACTTTCACAGATCAAGTGCCAAAGCAATAAATTGGTTTTAAAACTTTTTTGACACTTTAGTAAGTATTTATGCAAAAGATTTAACCAGTTAGCTGTTGTCTTTCTCTTGCCATTGGCAGCAGCAGCAGCTTATTTTGTGTGGTTATTGATGGCAGAAAAGTCTGTTTCCAGAAAACCCTTATATCAGATGTCCCTTAGGGCGGTGGGTGCAATGGAAAGGGTTTTTCTGACTTCTTCCTTGGGCCCAGCTGCCTGACAAGCCCTGCAATGAAAATGGCACATCCAGCAGTATTCCTCTTTCAAGGTACTTTGTCTGTAGATGCTCTGCTTTGACTGTTGCACTCCTTGGCTCCAAATTTCAGATTCCCACAGGCTTCCCCTTGTCTTTAATGGGACTCATCAGTTAATTTAATACATGACGTTGCTGTTAGTGTTTCACATTTTACCATTCCCTCTTGCCAGCCCCTTCAGGACTCAGCTTTCTATCTGCTAGGAGCAGAAGTTCCCCAAGAATCCTACTATGTCTTCTCCAGCTACAGCAAGAGGTCATGAAGCAAATCTTCAGTGGTTTCATTTGCAGCTTAACTTTGCTGCAAATTTAGTCTGACATTTTCAGGAGAGAAACTCTTCCTTTTCTGAAACACAGCTCTCCAATATAGCTGTGAAACCTTTCTGTCCCTGTTTTTCCTCTGCAGGGGTGTCTGCTTCTTCTGCAGCACATGGGAAAGGCATTTGTCAAGTCTTCCAGGTAACCCAGTAGACAAATTTTTGGGACCCTGGAGTGTTATGTGATGAGACCAAAAGCCTGTAGGATTTGTTGAAACTCATCCCTCTTTCTAGTCAGTGAACAGTGGTGTTACATGTGGCAGCTGTGGCCTTGTAACCAACAGCTAACAAAACCCAGCTAAGACTGATTAATCACAACAAGCATCCTCTTACCTCTTAAAAGCAGGTTTCTCTTTCTGCGGCTCAGTTCTCCAAGGAGATGAGACCAGAGCTTCAGCCCTGTGTGGCACCTCTTTGAAGCCTCCATCCCACGCTGCCCTGAAATCTCTTGTGCACCAGACTTCACAACTAGGCTGGATGGTTGCTTGTTTGGGCTGGGGGTTTTGGCCATTGATTTTGATGAATGTTCATGCGATCATCTATTTGGGTAAATTTGTTTCCCATTGATCTTGCTAAATTACCTGAGATCATAATTGTTCAGTTAGAATCACTCAGAAGAAGGAACCATTGATGCCTGTGACAAAGCTGAAAAGAAACCCCAGGCCCGAAATCCATGAGGAGTGCAGTAAGGATGCACATCTTTCACAAAACTAGCTAAATGTAACTAAACACTTATATTTTAGCACCGCTCTCCCTCATGGACTTAACTGCTCTAATTTGTTTCTGTGTATTTGAGTCAAGGGGTGTTCAGCTTGTGATTTCTGGGGCAGCTCTTCTCACTGTTGGAGGACATTTCTGGGATGACTCTGGTAGTCCTTGTGTTGCTTTGGACAGGCCTTTTCCAGTTCTTTACCTGTGGATGCCACAGGAGTAAGTGGTTTTCCATCCATTGTGGCTCTAAAAGACACACAGGAAGAAGGTGAGATGATCTGTGAGCCACAATGAACACCTGGGTAATTTTGGCAAGGGAACTCTTAAGCTGCAGTCCTGTCCCTGCACCAGTGTCTGTACATGACTGTTCTCTCCTCCTGAAAGAAACCTGACCTCTAGCTGGCAGAAATCTGCTTACCTTCAGCACTGCCACTGGATGGCTGCTGGTCACTGCCCAGGCTCAGGATCTGGAGGTCAGATACAAAATAAGAAAATAAAAGAGAGCGGAAAGATAAAAGCCTCAAATGCAGATTAGGTGTACTTCTGAAAGCATTTTTAATCCTAGCATCACTTAAGGAACATGGCTTGTAAATGAGTCCTGACTTTAATTTGAAGGTCCTCCTAATGGTGCTATAGAAAAGCTATACAGTAGAAATTACTTTAAACTCTTTTTTATTGACTGAAGTTCAAGTAATTTCAGGTATTACACCTGCCCCTAGGCCAATTCTTGTGGTTTTAGAGCTATGTTCTCCTCTCTTTCAAAAGACCTTTCTTTCCTTTGTTGTGGTGTGAAGTGCCTACACATACAGGGGAAACCGAGCTCCCAGGGCAAGCAGCGCCTCACCAGTTGCCATCACCCTGCAGAAACCAGTCCGGGCCAAATGCTGGCCCCTCTGAGCACCAGTAGTATCAGGGGTTCTTTGCAACAACAGTTTTAAAAATATTCATTCAGGAGACTTTTTTTTCCCCTTCTGTGTGTTTCTTTGGTTTGGGGTTTTTTTGCTGCACCCCTATAAATACAATGCAAGCAGTATCATCCTGGTAGTTTTTAGGAACTTGAAAAACATTAAGCTATGGTTTGGGCAGATGGGCCCAAATCTGCAAGCCACTGAGGCAAATGGGCAGAGTGTAGGTTTGGCCTCTCAGGACCAGACCCAGAATTTGAATTTTCTGCCTTCTGTCCTCGTGTGTCTCACAGCGGTGTCATGCACGTTAGTGTCCTGTGTTCACAGTTCCCTGCTGGCCCCTGTTTCTAGAACATATGGCTTCAGCATAAGGAGCTCTGGTCTCCAAGGACAGGCTGTGCACAATTTGCTTTTCACTCAACCAGACTGCTGCCACCAGCTGAAGTGTGATGGATCGTGGCTGTGAGGAAGAGTGGGGTCGGCTCTTCCCCTGCCCAGATTTGTGTCCACTGTGGATGTACTCCTTTAGCTTGCTTGACTTGTGCTAGCTTCAAGCTAGATGTTGTGTTTAGTTTTCACACCTGCTGTGGTCTTCCTGCTTAAATATATAGAAAAGAGATCAAGTGGCCACTGTGCAGTGCACTTGTGCTGTGCAATGTGCAGATTTGTGGGTTTCGTGTCATGAAACCCTCAGGTAAGTTAGGTCCTGAATATGCAGCATTGCTGTTTCTACAGCAGTTCTTTATTTGAGCAGCTGATAGCTTCAATCCATGGTGAACTTGCTGCTGTTTTCTATCAAGTTGCTAGCTGCTGTAACCTTACCTGCTTTGCTGAAAGAATTAGTAAAACCAGTTTGGCACCAGTCCTAGGCTCTTTAAAAGGGAGAACTGCATCCTATCTTTTGCTTTTGCACAGTGCACAAATTGGTAACTAGGAAGCAGCAGCCAAGTAAGAGGGAAGGTGGGAGAAAAGAGAAAATCTGGTTTCTAGATTTGTTTCTGTTGAGGAACTTGTTCCTGTTTCCAGCTCTGAGTGAACTTTTGTAGCTGGGCTGTGAACTGATAAGAACAACATTTTACACTGGAAACGCCAATATGTTCTTACCTGGGCCCTAGCACAAGGGCACCTCTTTAATATCTCCTTTAAACAGTGGCTAATGGTGACTGTATAACTAAATAGTCCTCGTTATTGCATCCTTTTTCACCTGTGGGATGGATTTAGCAGTCCATAAAAATGTCAGGGCATCCTCTATAAAGGTAAACACACCACATGTTAGCAGTCTCATTCCAGCTTATTGATGCCTGAAATCCCCCTTGTGACAGGAATCTATTCGTCTTGACAGGCCTACTGCACTTCCTTAAAAATAATTTTTTAATGCCAGTCACAGGCCATCCTTGCAGCTGTGGGTTGTTGCAGGGAGGTGAGGAAGCCATTCCCCTACGATCCAGCAGGTACAAGTAGTTTAGCTGCAGTGCCAGGAGGTTGGTTTGAGCTGATAGTGAATAGTCTGGCACCTCTGGTAGCCCAAAGAGGGAGTGCCAGTAAATGTGTAGAATAAGTAATTTCTTCTTTAGGTCTGAAAAGACTGTACCCTTCTTCTGGCCCTGTGCCAGAGATGGGGAATGGTTTCCAGCAGAGTGTGTCCTATGAGCTGAAAGACAGTCTCATTTCAATGAAGTGAAATTTTCCTGAGCAAAAGATGTGTTTGTAGTTACTTTAAACTGCATCTTCCTTGGCATATGTGTCATTTTCAAGGGTGATTTCTAGCCTGGGGAACATTTATTTCATTGCAGTGCTCATGCCTGTGAGTCAGGTATTGATGTTGTACAAGGGGTGTACTGGACCCAGTACTCCCAAATTTTGAGAGAACTCCAGATCATGCAGTTGGGTTTCTTGAGGTAGAACCTGGTGAATCCACGGATATCTGTGCTGGCCACTAGTAACTGTTTTCGAGATGATTTTGCAGATGAAACATCCGAGAACTTAGAGCTGCAGAAGCTTGGAGGTGGTTGTGTAGGAAAATAGCACCATCTACTGCATCTACTGCAAGTGCTTCATCTTGCCATAGAGTTACAGGCCAGAAGTGGCTGCTGGAGTTTCCTGGAGTTTTAGCTTTTAATTTTTTTAAGACTATAGACTCTTTCTGTGCCTGTCCCATGCCGTCCAGAATTTCTTTATGAACAAAAGTAGCTTCTTTTGTCTTCCAATACAATATGCCAGTTTAGAACAGGCAGGATTTTTTACGTTGCATTTGTAATAAAAATTAAGATCAAAACTTGTCATTCAACATACAGCAATGATGTAAATAATAACTTCTTAAACAGGTACTCATGAGACACCATGAATTCTGGCTCCTAAGACTGATCTACTCAGTGCTCTGCCAAATTATGTACTAACCTCATTACATTAGTGGTTACAAACCAAGCAGAGATCAGGTCCTCCTGTATGCCTAGTACAAGTGTAATCAAGAGCTGGTTTTGGCTTGAGGAATAAAAAGTGGAATGGAATTCCAAGAAAATTTAGTTCTCTAGGCATCTGTAATAGCTAGAATTTGGATGTGTTTGGTACATGAGTTTTCAGCACTTGGGAAGTTACCCATGTGCTCTGCTGTCAGATTGGGCTGAATCTTTAAACAAAGGTGTCTTCCTTAAATCATTTGGCCTTTCCACTGTTATGGCCCTGTTCCACTGAAGAAAACATGTGGGTTTTTTCCATAATTCCATGAAGCAGTACATCTGCTAAGTTGGAGAGAAGGGTTCTCTCAAGTGGGACCAATTCCTGCTTTTTTAATGTACTGATGGGAATAGTAGGACACAAAAATGTTCAGAAGAGGAGGAAGCTGCTTCTTTTGTTGGGGTAGGGATGGGGAAGCACGGGGAGAGTACAGGCTTTTGCCACACTTACCTAAATGGCACTGGCCATTGGGATATTGCAAGCTGGAGGCACAGAATATCACACAGAACATGAAATTGTCAGAGACTGTGAAAGAGCAGTACTCGAAATAATGTTTTCACTTGCCTGGTCAAGGGACTTAATGCATTGTGTTGAGGGTGGGAGTGGTGTGGCTGGTCAGCCATCCATGGCCATGGATGGTCCATGGCCATCTCTGTGCTTGTCATTCTTTGAATGACCCTTTGGAGATACTTTTGACAAGCTATGGTGTCCAAAAAGCAGTTAATTCTGCATGCCCTCCTTTCCCTAATGTGTCAGGATATTTCCAGCCCTTTGGGGGCGCTGCAGACCATACCTTAGCTCATCTCTATTTGAGTTTTCCATAGAGCCAGCTTTTATAGCTTAACATTTGGGTCTGTATTTCTCTTGCTCTGAAGGATGGATGTAACCGCAGCCCACACAGGGAATTTTAAAAGAAAAACTAAACCTTCCTCTCGAGCCTTTCTGTTGCATGTTCTGGGGGTCAGAGTTTCCCAGAGCAGCCTGTGTCAGCAGCCTGTTCCTATGTTTGGGCACGGTACCTGCCATTAGCTCCACTCTCTGGATCTCACAGCTGTGGAAAGCATGCTGTCTCCCATGTTGCTCCTGCTTGGCACAGGTGCATCCCAGGCCTAAGAAGGGTTGTCCTTGGCTTGTTTATCCCTGCACAGACACAAGGAGGTGTGCCACTCTCCTACCCCTCAAGTCTGGTTTTTGGATTGGCTTTCTTTGGACTACTGAGGATGCTCTAGTACCATCTGCCTGCCTTCAGCTGTATTAATAAATACCTTCTAACTCTGGCATGAAAACTGATGATGTGTCCTAGATGGAAGGACTAAATGTATCCAGTATAACTGATTGTTCTAGAGGGAAACTTCCATAGTTTAGTACTGATTAGGCTGTCAGAGCAACCTGTATCTCCTCTCAATGTCATTTTAAAATGCCCATTTTCTTACATGACCATTTCTTTTTCTAGGGAGCCCCGAAGGCCAGGACGTGTACATTTTTAACTTGACATCACTCACAGAGTCTGAAAACATCTTGTCAGCTTCAGTGTATTATTATATTGGTGATCTGCTGCATGAGAAGTGGAACTGTTCCCAGTCCAGTGGCTGTTCTCATCACAGGCACAAAGAACCTGAAATTCAGATACATCTTTCAGTTAGGACCTTTCCTTCAGTCGGAAATCCAACTTGGAGCCTGGTAAATGGTAAACCTTTCGTCATAAATGTCTCCTCTGCTTACCAGGACATCCTTTCCTGGCAGTGGAAAGATATCACTTGGCTCCTGCATGAAGCAAAGCAAAACAACAAACTGCTGATCAGTGTTAAAATGGATCTGACCAACCCTTATCCCTGGGAAAGAGCATCTTCCTCCTACAAACCCTACATCCTGATTTATGCCAATGATTTTGCTATCTCAGAGCCAGAGAGTGTTGTCTCTACACTGCGAGGACACCATCACCCTCTGGTGAGGGTCCTTCCCAAGCCAGAAAGCCACACGAGGAGCAGCATCGGGAATCACCGGAGAAAGCGCTCTGCAAACATCCTGCTGCCACTGCAGAACAATGAGCTTCCAGGAGCCAAGTACCAGTACAGGGAGGACAAGAGATGGGAAGGCAGAAAACCCTACAAGACCTTCCAACTGCAGCTAGCAGACAGGGCCAGGAGTAAGAAAAAGCAGAGGAAGAATCACCTCCAGAAAAGCCAGACTCTCCAGTTTGACAAGCAAACACTGAAGAAGGCAAGGAGAAAGCAGTGGAACGAGCCGAGGTATTGTGCCCGGCGCTACCTCAAGGTGGATTTTGCAGACATTGGCTGGAGCGAGTGGATTATTTCCCCTAAGTCCTTCGATGCCTACTACTGCTCAGGGGAATGCCAATTTCCAATTCCCAAGGTATGGTCTCTATTGATTCTGTTTCGCTGTCTGTTACCATCAACATTTTTATTTCCCACATCAGTAAAAGGCAGCCAGTACCAGGATGCATTTGGATCTAGAACCTGCCTGGTACCTTCACCCCACACAGCAGTGGGCAGTGGTTAGAACATCTAGTAAAGAGATAAGCTTGCAGAGGTAATTAAAAAAACCTGAATTGCTGTTAGTTCTCCATCCAGAACCCAAATTGCCATAAAATATTTCCTGAATAGTGCTTATGATGTATGAACTTGTTATTAGCCTGTTTAACAAACTAAATACAAGCCAGATTTGGAAAAGTGTTTTGTAGGCAGCGCTTGTTGTGCCTGAAGGAAACCCAGAGTCCCACCACAGGCAGTCAGCACAACACACTCAAGGAAAGCTGAGTACCATGGCAGGCAAGGCTGTCCCAAGGGCAGAGAGCTCCGGGCAGTGTGGCAGGCGTGGTTGAGATGCCACTCAACAAAAGAGTTGAGTGAACCATCTCTGATTCACTGGACCAAGGGAATCCAAAAGCAGTGAATCCAGGCCCACTGACTTTCAAAATATCCTCTGGTTTGTATGAGCTGGTTGCATGTGAGTAGCAGGTGAGGCTGATGTGCTCCTAGCCCTGAGACCTACATAGATGAACTCTGCTCCAAATGTTCAGTGTCATTCTTAGCAACATGTAGCCCCTGGAGGCTGCTGAAACTTGAAAGTAGGACGTGGGATTTGAGGCTGGCCTAAAATGAGTGGTATGCACAAGGAACACCTGCAGGAAATATTAGTAAAGGCAGGGCTCTTGGACTCACTGCAGCATTTCACTACGAAGTCTTTATTCCTGCCACAGTGAAGCGGGAGCAGTTAGTTCCAAAATACATGTGACATATCAGTGGCTTAAGGAAAGAAGGGAGTTGCCCTCTGAAAGTGATGAGTGGAGGAATTGTACCAAAGGGGATGGCACCAGACAAAGCAAGCTGAGGAAGGCGGGGTCCTCTCCTTGGAGGACATGACTGTTTTACCTCCAGCTGCAGAGGCAGATCTGCTACTATGAAGATCATGTTTGCAGAAGGGATACCCTGACCCTCAGGCAATGACAGACTAGTCTGTGCCTGTGGGTACATTGTGTTCCCTTGCTGAGGGCCAGCTCCTAGAGTTAACAGCCTGCTGGGTAATTGAGAACAGATGTGCCTCCTCCTCACCTCCAGATTTGCATTTTTTTACTCATGCCCTGGTTCTAGTTAGCTGGTTCGACTGCTGTCAAACCCACTCGTGTTGGCAGTGTGGCCAGGTGTGGAGCTTGCTGGCTGGGAAGATGCTCTCCTGGTCAGGAATGAGAGCTTGTAGCTGCCACTGTGTACCCTGCTCGTAGCTAGCTGCAGTGACATTCCGCAGGCCAGCCAGGCTCCTGAGGGCCGTGCAGCTTGGCAGGTGTGGCCCGACCACAGCTGGGCTGGCTTACAGGCCTGGTGCTTTGGAGACAGCAAGGATTTTTACCTCCTGCTGGCCCTCTCGGCCTTCTCTGCCTCTCCGCCCCCCTCCTCTGAGCAAACTCCTGCCTGCCCTCTGTGACCGTGTGCTGGACAGAGCATCAGCAGCCCAACTCACCTCCTGTGCAGGGCACTGTGGCAGGTCAGTGCTCCCAGGAGGATTGGGCTTCCTGAGAAGCGTGGGACTTGGGCCTTTGCTCCGGCCACAGTTGAATTCCCGCCGGCTGGAGCGGAGTTGTGCCAAAGCTGCTTATCCTGCGGGATGCACCTGAAGGAGCGGCACCGCATGCTCAGCATGGGCTGGGGTCGGTGGGGAGGATGTTCTCCGTGATATGCTACCCAGTCAGACAGAGGTGTACTGGTTTTTTGACAGCACGTGTCCAGGCTGTTCCCACCAAAAGCTGAGGCCATGCTTGAAATCTGCTCGGTGCTGCTTAGCCTGAAGTTGGTTTGGTGCAATTTAGTATTTTTAAATTAGCATTTGGTGCAATTTAGGATTCTGTATCTGAATGAGAAGGTTTATGAGGAGATGTTATGTGGCATATTTGGAGACCTGATTTTAGTTTCAGTACTACTGACAACAGGAAGTAGAATCTCAGTCAGTGTTCTGCCTTTTGGCATGTGATCAGCAGGCTCCGGACAGCTGTTGGGCTCCCAGTTATTTTTGGGGAGAATGCTTCCTGAGTAAGGAAATGTGGCTGGGTGCTACCACAGCTTTTACTTCTGTTTGAAGGCAGAAATTATACAGAAATCTGAGTTGTATGATAATCTAAAATATGTTTTTAAATCCCTGGCTGCTACTGTTGATGAATACTCCTGAATCCAAAACAAACCAACAGAAAAGTCTTTCTTGAGATAAGCTTAGATGGAGACTACAGCTTAAGGTGCTAATGTGCTGCGATATAAGCTGGAATTTCACAGTTATTCCTGTGCTTTTTGCAGGTCTGTATCTAACCCTTAAGACTGACTTTTTTCCCAGGAACAAATTATCTCTTGTTGCAGCAAAACTGCAAATTGAACATTTCGCCAAAATGACCTTGTTCTGTATAATTCTCAGTGACATGTGATGAGGTATACACTGAACTGTTATGATCCCCAGATTCTGTGTGTAAGAACAACTCTAAAAACCAAACCAAAAGTCCCTGGCTGAAAGCTGTATCTTGTGCATTTTTCATGCCCACCTATCTCTTGTACAGATACTTGCATCTGAAAGCATTTCAGGGTTCAGAGTAAAACTTTGTATTTTTAATTTCTCTGTGTTGGTTTTTTGTTTTTATGAGCACCTTAATGGTTTCTGGTTTTGTGACCAAGCAGTTACCTCACCAGGCAGATTTGCTTTCTGTTCAGAGCAAACCCAAGTGTATCCCTTTTTATAAATTTAGGAAACTTTGTCCTTTGGAGTTTCTTCTCTGGAGGAAAATGCCACTTTAGTATGAGGTACAGCTGTCTTGGAGGCTCAGTTCCTCAGTAGTGCCACTGGCTACAGATGTTCTAGCTGAGGGGTCTCCACAGGGCCCTTCAGCAAAGCAATTTTATTGTAGAGGACCTGAATCCATGGCAACATGGGTGCAGTAACATGTTCTGCCATGTCTTTCTCTTGCAGGCCATGAAGCCATCCAACCACGCCACCATCCAGAGCATTGTGAGAGCTGTTGGAGTTGTCCCTGGCATTCCTGAGCCTTGCTGTGTTCCTGACAAAATGTCTTCTCTTAGCATCTTATTCTTTGACGAAAACAAAAATGTGGTTCTGAAGGTGTATCCCAACATGACAGTGGAGTCCTGTGGGTGCAGATAACGGCTTGGGAGGCCTTTTGGCAATCCTCGGGTGAGCACTTGCTGTTTGGGGAAGGGGAGTGGGTGGGGGGGTCTCATCATAGTTACTTTGTATTTGCACTGCCAATGCATTTCCTTTGGACAAAAGAGAGAAAATGTAAAGAAACCAAATCGATGAGAATGGGAACAGAATGGATTCCAAAATGGCAATTCCAAGGAAAGTGAGTACGAGCTTCATTCGTCTGTGATTTTGATCGAGACACAAGGCTTGGGAATGGGACCTCACTGTACCTGTTTAAAGCCAGAGGTGGAAGAAGAATCTGCAGACTCTTCAGACTGCCCAAAGGACATAGTGATCTATTTTTGTACAAGATTTTGGAAGCAGCACAAGCTGGTAATTCTTATCTCTGTCCTAATGGTGACTAATGGCAGGGGGAGGTTAGAAATGTAATAGTCTTCATTTTAAAGCTAAATTTCTTGCCTCAGGTTTTAGAGTAGTACAGCAAGGTAACAAAACATATCTGACATCCCAAAAGCTGTAGATAACCCTACTTGAACATGCATCTCCTTGATACAATGTTACCCAGCTTGTGTGCGAGTTTCTTTTCACTCATCTGTGCTCTGTAATTCAGCTCTTTGGAGCTTGGCGGCCCTGGGCAGAAGAGCTCAAAGCTGAGGACTGCTGAGTGCATCACTCTGACCTCTGCTGTGGAAACTCAGCAGGCCAGGGGTATGGAAATACCATGCTTCGTGAGGTGCCTGAATGACTGGTTCACCATATGTTCTAGAACATACTTGAAAATAATCTCTGGGTTGTCTACCTGCAAGGACATGGTAGCTAGGTCATGGAGGGGCCTCTTCTCCCAGGTAACAAGTGGCAGGGCCAGAGGTCCCAGCCTCAGGTTGCACCAGGGCAGGTTCAGGCTGGACATTTGAGAATTTCTTCATGGAAAGGATGGTCAGGAAGTGAAAGGGCTGCCCAGGGAGGTGGTGGAGTTGCCTTCCGTGGAGCTGCTCAGGAAAGGACGGGACGGGGCACTCAGTGCTCTGATTTAGCTGGCAAGGTGGTGATCGGTTCTTCCATACTCTAGGGGCCTGGAACTCGTCAGCAGCAGAGTGTCACTCCCAAGGCAGGGCTGCTCCCAAAGATTGGCACCCTTGACTGAGGAGAGGCTTATGAGTCTGCAGGATGGCTTGTTTATTGGCTGCTTTTTCCCTGTAAAACCAGCAATTTTAAATGATTTCTGGTGAAAGGTTCATCTGTGTACAGACTGTCAATTTAAAAAAATGAAAATCACCCCCAAAAAAGAGAAGTTATTTTGTATATGGAAATAAACTTTTACAGATGCTTCTAACTTATTTTATATCTGTGGGCCTCCTTGATGTATCCTTCTTTATCTCAGCACTCTTTAAACCAGGCAGTTTTCCCTATCAGTGCAAAGATGAGCTGCCAGCACTGTATGGAGCTCCCAAGGACAGGTGAACCCCCTGAGTGAGGGACATGTTCACTGCTGATGGAGAAGCTTGGCTGATCTGCGTTGTTTTCCTTCACTAATATGGACGTACTGCTCAGAACTCGGCAGAAATGTCAAATATTTACTTTAAAATAGAAATCCACATTGTCCTGTGTAGCAGAGCCGGGCGGGAGTGGGCAGCGGGGGCGAAGGAGTCCCGGCACAGAGCTGTGGGGCCTGGGCTGCCTGGCAGAGCCTGTCGTGAGAAACAAAACCTGGAGTTTCTCCCACCTTGGGCCCATGGCGAGGGGCAGCAAAGCAGAGGGGAGCAGCACCTGAGCCAAGTGGGGCAGTGCAGGGGCACAAGGGAAGATGCGGCTGGGGCTGCAGGCAGAGCTTTCTTTTATTAATATGAATGTGGAAAGCGGGGAGAGAGGTGGTATAAAAGCACTGCAGGTGCTTGGGCAGGTGAGCCAGGACTCAGGGGAGGGAGTGGCTTTCTTGAGCTCCTGAAGTTCCAATTGCCTCTCTCAGGAGCAGTCGTGGGAAGTTTCTTATTTGAAGCTGGGCTCCAAAAAGAAGGAACCTAAAACTGCTTCCTCTGATAAATCCGTAAGTATGGGAGGCTGTATGAAGCTCGCTGCTGTAAGCAGCCAGTAACTCCCAGGGATGTTTAAACTATTGAAAATGACAACTTTTATTTCCTCTGCACACAAACAACTTGACTGTCCCATTCAGAATTCACTGAGGCTGTGAGCGTCTGGAGGCTCGTGGTGCTTGGAGATGTGATGTTTGGTGTGCAGAAAGCATCCCAGGCTGTCCAACCCGAGTCTAGATGTGCATTTCCACAGTTTTTCAGAGTGGGAAAAGGCCAAGAGGGTGGTGGGAAGGGCTTTCTCCAGGCCTGGGCATCCTCAACCTCAAAGACACCTCAAGGATGTCTTTTAAATGTTTGTTGTCTTTTGTTTCCCAGCCCAGGGCTAAGATGGAGAAAAGGTAGAGAGACTGGCAAGCAGGACTCCCATGTTTAGATCCACCCTAGGATTGCGGTTCCTCCTGGTAGGTGTGTGCTGCCCAAAGTACAAATGAAGGAGATGTTGGAGTAGCTGTTTGTTCACCTGTTGAGGTTGGAAGAGACGCTAAGCATGAAATTCTATGGAAGCTGCACTTGCTGGAGCAACTGGAGAGAGAAGCACCTTACCTGCCTTCCCCTCCACCGGCACGCACCTTGGTAATTTCCTTTCTGGGTCCTTGTTTCTCTCTCTAGCTCTGTGTCACTCTGACCTTGCTGTGTGTTTGGCACTCTCTTTTTCTCTGTCCTTCTCCGTGTCTTCCTCATCTTCCTTTTTTTGTTCTGTGTGGCTCTGTGGTGCTCCCTGTGCTGTTGCTTCTCACTGGGTCCTTGTGTCCCTGTCCCTGTTGTTTTTTAATCCCTCTTTGTCATGCTGCCCATTCCAGTTTTTGTTTTTATTTTTCAATTTCCTTTAAACTCCTGCATCCCCTTTTCCCTTTTCTTCCTGTGTCCTCTCTGCTCCCACTCTTTCTGCCTCTTACCTGTGCCAGCAGGACTGGGGAGGAACTTCAGCCCTTCTGGGGGTTGCCCCCCTTTCCTTGTTGCAGCAGAGCCCCTCTTGGGGGGGACGTCCACGTGGCAACAGCTTCAATAAAGGGACACACTGCTGTCCAGGACAGTTTGACTCGTTCTGTGCCTTCTTTGGGGGTGAAGGAAAAGGGCTGGGGGAGGAGGTGGAGACTCATGGGCTCTGATGTCGTTTGGAGCACCCCAAGGTCCCTGGGAGAGAGAGCCACGCTGCGGTGCAGGAGCAGGTGAGTGGGGAATTGGGGGGGGGAGGGGTCACGCTGGGTTCCCTCCCCCAGAGAGACCCAAAGCTGCCAGAAAATTCACAGGGAGGGGTGGATGTAGAATACTAAAACTTGCCAAGTTTCTTGTTTTTATATATATTGACCAATAATAGGAATGTGTCTATAAATTCTTTTGGAAATAAACTCTATCTAGCACTATCTAGAAACGAAACAATCATTCAACTGCCTGAAGCTGTAAGAACAGACGCGGAGGGGGGGAAGGAACTCGCAAGGGCTCTGTGGCCGCTTTTGCCTCGTCCGTGCTCAGCCCGCCCCAAAGCAGGAGCGCAGCCCCGGGCTGAGCTTGGCGGCGGTGCTGCCGCCTGGCGGGCAGAGAGCGGTACTGCTGCCCCCCGAGCCAGCGCCGCACCCCTCGCCACTGTCACCCGCTGTCCCCCGCTGGGTGAGGCGGAACGGCTGCGGCCTCCGTGGCTGCCATGCGTGGGAAGGGCAAGGAGGGAGAGCGAGCGGCGAGCGGGGCGCTGTCTGCAAATGGAGGGGCAGCATGAAGGACAGTTAGGAGTGCCAAGGGCCTCCACGGCCAGGCTGGAGCGGGGCAAGGGCGCTGAAAGGAGCGGCCGCCGTGAGGGGCGGTGACTGAGACTGAATGACAGCGGCGGGGGCGGCCCTGCAGGGCCGGTTTCAGCGGGCGAGTGGGATGAGAGCAGAGCTGCCCGCACACCCCTCTCAAGATGGCAGAAGCGGCCGCGTGCCAGGACCCTCCAGGTCGGGCTTCAGCCACACCCAAGAAGGCAGCGGGAAGGACAAAAGTCACGTGATGCCACACCCAAAGGTGTCGGGTCGGGACTCGGCTTGCTTGACCTTTCAAAGATGGCAGCAATGGAGGGTAACCCGAAAGCATCGAGGAAGAACAGTAAGCTCAGCCATCTGAGCCATCCCCCTGCCCGCA
>VZTR01010742.1:16567-51602 GCA_013400775.1 Chaetops frenatus | reverse complement strand
CAGAAAATCCTTCTCTTAAAGTCTTGTCAACATCTGCAAAACAGCTGCTTATATTCTCTGGGTCAGAACAAAGTAAATCTTCAGATGCCTGTAAGTGCATGACAAAACCTATGCAACAGGGTTACTACAACAAGGTGTAAAAGAAGTGTGTATTGTGGATTTCACTTCTTTTTCAGAGGTTTTGAGGGGACATCCTGGTTCTCTCAGAGCTTTTATTGCCACCAAACTGCCAGCTGTCAGATCAGCCACTTTCCCTCTCTTTGCATTGAGTTTCAATCTGCCTCTCTGCAGAGTGGGAGCATGTGGAGATGGTCAGCAGGCTTTCCAGAGCTCCTGGCTTGGTGACTCTCTAAGCTTCTCTCTCTCTACAGAGAGAAAGGAGAGGGGGGGAAGCTCAATTCCTTGAAGGCTCCAAAACAGTAAAAGCTTTTAAAGGGTGTTTTGTAGGGAATGGGATGGTCAACCATTGAGGCTGATTCCAAAAAGCAGTGTTAGAAGTCTTTTACTCATCTCTTTCCATCTATGAACAGCACTGTGATCTCTTCCAGTTAAATTATCAGAAAAGGAGGATGGGGTAAAATACCTGCAATTAAGTATTAAGAAAAATAGATTAATAAGATTAATTAATAATTAAGAAAAAGAATTAAGTTATTATGAAAATTACAGGTCTAAGATATCTGAGCACAGCCTCCAAGAGGTACAGAGCTAAAAAATTAAGCTTGGTGGTCAGAAAGAAAATTGTCTGAAACCTTATCACAAACATTTAGGACATTTTTCCTTGCCGTGAGTAGAGAGATAAACGAGGCCAGTCAGGAGATACTATCAGCTAAAAAATCCATAGATATCCTGTAGATTTCACAAGAATAAGCACAATAAAATAGCCTGGCTGCTTGGGATTACAGGTCCCAGCCTTGTGTCTGCATCATCTCAGCTCCATCAGGCTGCCAGCTGCCAGAGACTTTACTGAATCGTTCAGGGCCATAGATTCCTCAAATTGCTGTCATAGACTTCTTGTAGCTGTCATATTCTTTACACTGCTCGTATTATTTTTATGCCAAAGGTAAAGTAAAACTATTTTGTCTTCCTTGTTTTCCATGCCTGTAAGAAAATTTAAGTCTTTGATGCTAATGCTGGCCATGGAGGTCTAAGCCAGTCAGTACTGACATAAAGGGAGAGAGGGACTAGTAGATAACATCTTAATTTACCATCCTAGGTATTATTCGTGCTCCTCAGTCCTGGATCTCTTCTGCAGGGCTTCCATTTTCCACAGCTCTGCTATTCTTCTTTCTCACCCAGAGCCCTCCACACTTACACTTCCCAAAAGGTTGTGCTGCTGCATTATAGATGTCTGCTTAGGTGTCAACACCAACTTTCCTGCTCCTCTAACTTTCCAAGATTGCACTGTCAAAAGCAGTCAACTGAAAGTTACACTTGAGTTAAATGCTCTCTCTGTCTCAGTCTCTCAGGGAGTTGTGAGAGCCTGTCTTTATAGGTGAGCAGGAATATATTGGCAACTACTCATATGAGATCAACAGCAAATGTGAGTATTGGTGAGGCCTGATAAAAGAGAAAGCTGGAGGAAAGGGATAAACTTACATTAGTATTGCAGAAAGCAAAAACGAGGGAAATATGAAGAAAGGGAATTTACTATGGCCTCTTACAGCTGAGAACAATGCTCCTAAATGCTGTTCTTGGTGGAGCAGAAGTAGGACCAAAAGAAGAGAATGGACAGGCTTTGATGGTGGGGATAGCAGTATTATGGATGAAAAAGTAGAGGGGCATAAAAGATCTAAGATGGTGACACAAAAGACTTGATATTCACATATACAGGGTCTGTGAGGAGATGTGGGAACTTTGAAGCTCGTCTTTTACCAGCCAACTGGAGGACAGGACGAAGACATCTTGTCTGGGCTCGGGAGATCTCAAGATGAAGAAGGTGCCTCTCACATGTGGAGAGACTGCCCTGCACACAGTGCTGTGAATGTCTTATAGTAAGAAAGTGTTATATGCACTTTAAAAAGAGTGTCTTCCAGCTGAGAGCTTTGTTCTGAGTTGTTAAAACCTCTAAAAACATCTCTTTCTGATGTTTCTGGTTAATAACATCCTAAGGCTAAAATTAAAACAGTCCTTGTGTTAGAGGGACAGAAGCAGCCCCAGTGGGCTTTGTGAGCAGCATTCCCCCAGTGGGGCAGGAAAGGGAATGTGTTTGATCACTGCAGCTAAAGTGCTTTCTGCTTGATGTGGAAGGCCAGGTGGGTGAGCAGAGTTGCAGAGCACAGAAAGGCTCTCTGGAGATGGATCTATTATTTTTGGGGTTCAGTCTCCTGACTCAAAGAGAGGACAAAAATGTCTGGGGAGAAGTCCTCTCCCGGGGTACTTGTATGTCTGCTTTCTGACACATACCTACTGAACACCAGTACTCCAGTGGTGTTTGCCTGTCATCAAATTTAGATAAACTATCCTCCTGAAACAGCAGGATGATTTGTGTATAATTCTTTATTTTTATTGAATATGTACTTCTACTCATTTAAGAAATCTTGGATTCTTAATTTTCTGTTTCTTCTTGCCCTTGAGGATACTTTAGTTCTGTTGTATTTTTTTGTATTTGTCTGTCCTCTGTGACTGTAAGTGCTTGAGACTTATTAAATACAAAAAGCTCTTTGATATCAGCTGGAGCACAGCTGAGGATTAAGCCTGCTCCCCAATGCTCTCTCTGCCTGCTGCTGTCATGTGTAAATCCTATGTAGGAATCACTTCCTTCCAAAGAAATCAGCTGTAGCCTGCATGAAACATAGCAGATGCTTTGCAAAACAGATCAGAAAGGAAATGAAGATACCTTTTCCAATGAACTTTGTGATGAATATAAAATCCAGCATCAGAGCAGCTTCCTGCAGGAAACCAGCAAATAGGCATCCACAACTCACTCATCTATAAAATACCTCCAGGAATCTTTAATGACTGTGAGCGAGCACCTGTCAGCTCTGTGCCACCTGGGGAGAGCTGGAAGCAGCACGGTAGCACTGGTGCCCACAGGAGCAGTGCTGGCAGGCTGTGCTGCTCCTGGCGGCCCCATGGCACCACCCAGGAGCATCTGGGAAATGCTCCAGCTGGGCATGGGGCTCAGCTGAGCCCAACTCAGCCACTGAAGCCTCACACCATCATGTTACATGTCATGACTGCAAGCAACAATTCCTTAATCTCCAGAACATAAGAAATTCTTAAAAGTTTCTAATACCAAAGCAAATTGGTCATCAAAAGGTAATGAAATTTGGCTGTAAGGTGGGAATCTACTTTTTCTGGCAGTGCTCAAATATTTTGCTGCCAAGGTTTCCTCAGCTGTACTTTACGTTTTAGTTATTTGAATCTCCATTAATGTGTCTGTTCTGGAACTAATTTTTAGGTGGTTTACCCACAGGAATACCAGCCCATATGCTTAAAATAAAATGGAAGGTATATACACATGTAGTGAGAGGGAATATAATTTTATTTATTTTGCAAGTGATAACATGCCTGTATGTGATTACAATGTGTAAAAAACACTCCAAAGCCTTCTTCTCAACCCATATTTATAGGAGAAGTCCCATGCACTTATAAAAGAGTGAGGATTTCTGAAACCATACCATAAATCAGCTATAAAACTTTATGAGCTGCAATTGTGATGTAAAGTTTCTTGGACCAATATGAGAGTCCAAGGACCCTTGCAGACTCTTGGTTAGGTAGCTGTTCTGCAGGCTACTTGCTCCTCAACACTCAACCATAACCAAACTCCTGCTCTGCTTCTCAGGGGAGCTGCATGCTGCCCTAGTGCTTTCATCTGGTTTCAGCTGGCTTGTTTGGGTTTTGGTTTTAATTCTTGTTTTTTATACTAGAAGCTGATTTGAAAAGATACATTGACAAAGAAATGCAGATAAGCTGTGGGCAGGTTTGCTGCTGCTGCTGCCATTCATACCCCTGTGTATCAGGGCATGTTGGAGCAATCAGCTCTTCAAAGGAGTCTGCCCGAATGTTGCTTCTTCCAGATTTGATGTTAACATGTACTGATTTATTACAGTCAGGAGCAGGGACCCATCAAAGTCACCCTCTGTGTTTATGTCACACCTTCACTGTTGCCTCTTGTGGTTCCTGTGATCCTCCCCCAATTAAAGGTTTGTCTCATCTTCCCCTTAGTTCAGAGACAGCATCCTCCTTTCCAGCAGTTTGTCCCTTTTCTGACTGCATCTGCAATGCCACCCCATCCAAGCTCTGTAGGTCTCTGAAGGGCTCTACTGCCAAACACCCATTGAAGACAGACCTGTTACATCTTCCTGAACACTTTGAGAAGGATTGTAGCTCAGTACAAAAGTTTGCAGTGCTGTCTCTTGAGTTATTTTGATGGTGGCTGTATGAAACTGTGATGTGCTGGTGGAAAAGGACAAGTGTTTGCACATGTCTGTTGGCAGGAACTCCTTATGGGCCACACACTTAATGGCATAGCTACAGGTCAATGGGATCTGCTACAGACAAAAGGTTACCTAGATTTAAGGTATGACTCTCACATCTGCTATCTCTGTATTTCCTCTGTTTCATTGATCTTATTTTGTTTTCCCAATGGCTTATTCTGTGCATCTGAAGTCTGGAATTTTTTTTTAGAACTTAAGCAACTTATTTTGTCTACCTCTTGTGCTGATGTGAATTTTGTAGGATTCTATTTAAGGCCACAAAGATCACTGTTCTTTCCCCATGAGCTGTGTATTCAAGCCCCATTAATATTAAATAGGATTTCAGGGAATACATTGAGGGAAAATAATCCTCTTTAACACCTCTTTTAACATACCTATTTTATTTCTTTGACATTTCTCACCTCTTGAAGCTATTTTCTTATTTCCCTGTCTACACAAGAGCAGACCACATCTCACCCTTCTAACACAACTCCCTCCCTCCCCTCTTGAGGACTCTCAAGGATGCCAGGCATATGGCTCTTTGTGCTGTTTTCTTTCTCACTTCCATTTAGGAGATGCTTTTGCTTCCTCTCCAAACCCATTTTCATTCAGAGACCAAAACTGCTTCCCCTCTGTTTTGATCTGAAAAGGAACATGTACTTGCCTGAAGCCATATGATGTTCCGAGACTCCTATGAAGATTCCTTTATTTATTAGCCTTCTTTGAGCTTGAAAAATACAACCCTTTTTTTCACAATGTCTTTCATCCTTAAGTACTTCACAAGTTACAGCTTTAGCACTGACAGAGAAGTGCTGTGGGCTGTACTGTTGGGCAGCCCCGTTGGAGTAGATGGCTTCATGTGTGTCCTTTTGGGAAAGGAAGTGTTTTCCCATGAAGTTCAGTCTCAGTCCATGGGCAGTGACTCTGCTTGTGGCAGGCAGAATGAGGAGTTAATGCCCAGCTTCATGTGCTGTTTCTTTCTTGAAATGATAGCATGAGCCATCAAGTGCCATTTCTACATATCTCCAAAATAATAAACAGCATTTCTGTACTCAGATGAACCATTTAGCTCCAGCCTTTGATTCAATTGTTTTTCCATTATCCAATAATGAACTGTTAAATTAGTTGGCAATCTGTTCTGGACTAAAGATGTCTTTTCTAACTGCTAACAAAGTGGAACAGAATACTAAGGAGGAGGAGGATAGGTCAGCTGCATGGAATTTAGCTAAAAAGGAAAATGATCTGGGCAGATATTAACCATAGCTTAGAAATCTTAGGATGAAGGCTCTTAACACTTGAGAATTTGAGGATGTTGCAATTTATCATATATGACTTCTTTAATTGCATGTAGTTAGCTTCAGAAATGTCTGTATGACTTCACAGTTCACAGTTACCTGGGTAGAAGGCTGGTCACAACTTTTGGTTTTGTGTGAGAATTACAGGACATCTCTAGTGTAGTCACTGCCATTTTTTGCAATGATTGTTAGTTAATCTTGGCTATCCAGTGTGCCTGTGATATGAATCAGTAATTGCACATGGCCAATTAACCTTTATTTCCCAGGTGAGAGAAGTAGCAGATAGTGTGATGAAGGAGTGCTTAAATGAAGCATCATTCCATCTGGAAAAGTTACAGCACTAGGGGGTGAGAGAGAACACAGACCCTCTCTCTGAAGACAGCGTTTAAAAAGTGTACATAATAGAGGTGCCCTGTGAGCCATACACAGGGTCACCAGCAATAGTCCCAGTGCTGGGGCGGGGGGCTGGGGGAAATTACCACATTACTTTTTGCTTTTTCCTCTTTTAATTTTTTTTTCCCCTCTGCTGTTAACAGTGGCTTTGTGAGCACCAGCAAAGAGCTTTGGCTGACACTCACTGTGCAGCCACCACAGTGCTGCGGGCCTGTCCCTGGCTGGGTGCTCTGCTGCAGGCAGCTCCTCTGCAGCAAGCAGGGCCCAGCAGCACCCAAGCATCTCAGCAGCTCACACTCAGTGTGGCAGCCCACAAAAAACTGACTCTGGAAGTAGCTTTCTGAGCCATCACCTCATGCCAACATGCTGACTTGTCCTTGGCTCTGCTATTTCTCTTCAAGTCAAAAATAAATAATCATTCACACTTCCTCTTCAGGTTTTGTTCATGTCTTTACTTTTGTTCTGGGTGTGCTTTCTTCCGCTGTTGAGCAGGACCGTGTAGCCAAAAATCTGGGAATGTCTCGGAGTGAAACACCCTCCTCTGGTCCTTCTTTGCAAGACAGCACCATGGATGGCAGCTCCTTCAGAGGGGAGAAAGAGAGAGAAAAGCTTTTACCCTCCAGATCTCAGAAGAATTTGCAAAGGTGAATACTAAAGTCTCAGACCATAAGTGAATTTGAAAGTAAATGAATTTTATGTGCTTTGAAGATTCAGAGCCAGTCTCATAATTTTTTAATGAAGACCTGCCACATTTGTGCTTTTTGAGTTCTTCCCACTGGTTGAACCGGTGATTTACCTTCTAGTTTGTTCTCACTGCTGCTGATACCCCAAACACATTTACTAAGGCAGGCAGACACCTCTTGCACATCAGGAGGCAGAGGGGTGGGGCTTGTCTGAATGTTATGCACAGCCTTGTCATGCCTGACCCGCTGGCCATTGTGAGAAGCTCAGACTGGAAAGACGATACTCCCGGTGAGCAGCACTGGGAGGAAACAAGATGACTCCTCCTCCTCTACCAGTCTGGAATATGGGGGGATTATCTGCAACATCCAAGGGAGCCTTTAGTGCACTATTAAATAAAATGGCATCATTGTCAAAAAGAGCACATAGCATTTCCATACCGCCTGCTGTGCTTCATAAGCACGTGCAGAGCTTCACAACATGTCAGTATGCACAGCGGCACTGAGCACAGAGAGGGAAGGCAGGAACCAATCAAGGTTTTACTGTGCTACCAGATCACCAGCAGAGAGGTAGAGAGGGAAAGGGGCACCTTTGGGCCATGGCCCTGCCTACAGTGACAGTAAGAGGTGCTCAGCAGCTGCTGCCCCATCAGGCTGGGCAGATATTAATGGTCTACTTCAGACCAGGAGTGTGCTTTTGCCTGATTACTCTCCATTTCCATGTTCCATTGGCAGTCTGGGTGCACAAGGCTGGATGCCTCCCTGCTGGAACAAAATGGGATGATGTGGGTGGGGATGAAGCTGGGGAGGGAACCCCTGAAGCCTGTACAGTGCCAGTGCTGTGTCAGGAGCACCCATGGTCCTGACCTGTGGGTGGATCATGGCAAGGAACAGGTCTTAAACAGGTAGTTTCCATGAACTAAGGAAGTTCTTGATGGCTCCACGTGCTTTAGAATGCTTAATGTAGTGAAACCATTAAGTTACTTTTAGGTCCAGTTTTCCCAAGAGAGGTGTGAGCACAGGCTTTGTTTTTGAATGGTGTGACTCTTCCTCTGCAAGCTGTTCTAAATATGAACACTCCATGTTCACTGTGCCAAAATAAATGTTCTGCTACATTCTGATTCTGGTTTGGATTTTCCTTCTGAGTTTTAAGACAGTAATGTGCACAGTTACAAATTTGGTATCAGTGTTCAACACCATCAAATACATACTTTATGTTGCTCCTCCCCTTAAGTTGCTGGCTCAAATGTTTGCTCATACATTGCTAAGAAAATTATAGAGAAAGGAAAGTCTTAGAAGAATAATTAGTTTAATCCCATTTTATGAACAAATACATGCCAAATTTTCTCTTTTTTTAATTTATTTTTTTAATTATTTTTTAGGGAAAAGCCTGNTTAAAATTTTATTTATTTTTTAAATTATTTTTTAGACAAAAGCCTATATTCCAGTTAGGTTTCAAAAATAAACCTTATTTCTTTTTTTCTTTTTAACAAGACTGCTGATCATGCTGGTAAAATTCAAGCAAGCAGTACTGGCTTTATTTAAAGCCTCAGCTGCTCAGGTAGCCACCAAATATAGCTGAGCTCTTACAGGAACTGCTTGTCGGATTCTAGTATTGTTTAGTTTGAATACAAATCCTAGTTCTAGGGTTTCATACCACAACTAGATTTAATGTAAGTGAGATTCTGATCTGGAGCCAAGCTCCGCATCTGACCAAATCCAAATATGTCAGAATCTCAAAATGTATTTCAAGTACATCACATGACAGACTCTCAGAACATCATAAAAAGTTATATGATAAATATAACCAAATAAGAATGTTTTCATGAATAAATGAGTTCTTGTGCCATTGAGCCCTTCTGCCACGGTGTTGAGGATGCAGGGTCAGATCCTTATCCATCTGTGCAGAATAGGCTGACATCATGCATACGAACTTGGGCTGCTCCAAAGCCATGTTTGAAGGGCACAACATCAATTGCAGAGATGAGAAAAGGAGCCAAACTTCTCAAGTGCTGCGACCAGACGGCCCAGCACGAAACCGCTGCGCAGGAGGGGCCCGCGCTGGGCGCTGCTGATCCTCGGGCCAGCTGCGAGACACCCGTTTGTCTGAGAGATGCGGCAGCACGGGCCCCGGCGGCTGCTCTCCCGGGCTTTCCGCAGGTGGTTACCAGGCAACACCACAGTCTCCGGCCCGCCGCGCCCGTCCCTGCTGCTGCTACTGCATTTTGGAAGCNCTGCTGCTGCTGCTGCTGCTGCTGCTGCATTGCGGAGGGGGGTGGGAGGAAGGTGGCCATAAATGCAGGAGACTTATATATCCCCTACCCCCTAGATTGTTGCAGATCAGCTGGCTGGTACTTGTAGATGGTCTTCAAGAAAAATTCAGGGATCTGAGTTCAATCGTTTCACAGCAAATGGGATTACTGTGAAAGGAGAAAGATTCCAGATGCTTGCTCTCCTTGCAAAAGAGCTAATGCTCTTGCCTGATTTTTTAGACTAGGCAACTGTAGCACCTGCCTTTCCTGAGCTGTGTGATGACGCAGCTCACTCTTACAGTGGCCTTCAAAAAAGAGGAAATAGCTTGTATGCAGAAATACCTACAGCACATCCTGCAAGAAAATACTCTGAAGAGCACTTGCCTGCTGGCTATAGCTGATGGGATGGGGTGTGGGGCTGGGACTTCACCCTGGATTCTCACACCATTCCTCTTTTACAACCAATGAAGGTGACTGGTTTCTGCTTTTTCTTGGCTATTTTTCCTCTGGCTGGGTTCGTAGCCTGAATAGTTAGGATAGGAATCTGGAGCAGTACTTCATCCTGCTCACTGCCATAGCACCACAAACAAGCACAAGAGAAGGAGGAGGGACAGCCTGGGTGAAAGCTGGGGGAAGTGCCTTGCATGGAGCCTTCCCTATGCCTGCTATGCCAGGGTAGCCAGTATACATGCCCAGCCTGCTGACCCCAGCTTTATGCTTCTACAGAAAAACCTCATCCTGGCCAGCAGTGCCAACTCCTCCCCTTGAGCTATGAAGAAACATTTCTGCAGGCCATGAGGGATGCAACATGAGGGAAAGAGAGGGAATGGAGAGGATGTACTTTCCTCCCTAGCACATCCATGTGGCACAAAGTGTAATTTAGCCCTTGGCCCCGGCTCTACTTGCCCTTACCTGCCATGAAACCAAAAGAAGCTTTATTTGCTTTTGGGGTTTCTCAGTTGTGTTATATGCCTATTCCTCAAAAGATCTTCCTTATGTAGGCACACAAAAAATGCCTGTATCTAGGAATGCTCACTTACTGGACTCACCTTGCTCACAGGCAGAATGGGATTCGCTTTGACCCTTTTCACACTGTATTCTGCAAAAACTGGTGTAATGTATTCCTATTAAAATCTCTGTTTAAGAAAACAAGGAAACATGACAAACTGTCAAGTTTTCCTTCTACATCAAAACTTGAAAATATTTGCAAAAAGAGATCTGATTTCAGCAAGCCCTATTTTTTGCATATTCTTTGTTACGAGATCTGCTCACTGCCTGAAACTGCTCAGCATCTCTCCAGCTAAGGAACCCAGGCCCCCATCCAGGGCGGATAAGGGTGTCAGAGGCTGCATCCAAGGGAGGGCTCACCTGGCGAGCAGGATCAGCAGCCGCGCCTATGTTGCAATGCGGCTGCGTGGCGGGGCAGGGGCGCAGCACATTCTTCTCCCTGCCACAGGTATTCCCGCAGAGGCAAGGAGGCTCGGGAGCTGCCAGCTGCTCGGCCCTTTGCTGCTGGAAGAATGCAGCTGAATGTGAAAACTTGTTACCAGGCTGAAGCCGCGATACACCTGTCCCTCCTGTCAGTCTCCTGCAGCAAAGTCTCACAGGGACTTAAAAACTCAAGCCATAAAAGTGGGATTTAACCAGCCTTATTCTAGAATGCAGTATGTAACATCCATGCTCCATATGTCCCATGATGGGAATGTCCATTTAAACCATGCTATGTAAACAAGACAACAGCTGTGGAATGGCATGAGCCGTCCTGCAGTAATTCAGAGAAGAGTTTTGGGCAAAACTTTAGAGGAACATTCCTTTTTGTTAACTACCTATGCCCAGAGAAATGGGAAGAATGTGTGATGGGGATCAGTGCCATCTCCTTTTTTATTAAGTGGCAGAGCTGTGTGAAACTCATTAGAAAGAGGAAAATTAGTCCTCCAGCAACGAGAAAAAGGGAAACTATTTCCTTTTTTGTGTTAACAGTCTTGTGTCTAGCCTGGAAAGATAACACCTTGAGAAGCTACTTGCACTCACCTTTTATAGGTCAGCAGTGTGGGAGCCCTGGAGGAATGAAGTCTGCTAAATGTATGGAAACAGCTGGCTGCAGCTGAATCAGTTGTTTCCTCCCTGGAGATAAATGTTTTTCTGCCTTTTCCCCCCCTGTTTTCTTAAAATCTAAATTAGACTGCCATAATGTAGAGAAATTTCCTGATATGTCTAGTGAAATATAACAAATGCAATAACAAGCATTGCTCAGAGCATTACTTTTTCTGTTTGTTAGCTGAAGTGAGAGGAGAAGAATTGTGGTTTTCTCTTCGTTCCTTCAGTGGGCTTTTCTTCCACATCCAAACAAATATATTAATCTAGGGCTAAACAAAATGTTTTATTCCACTATAATTCAAACATGAGTTGGTTCTTCTCCCCCTCCCCCCATGCTTTCCTTTATTAAACTCAGATAAATTGAAACTCTAAGCATCTCTAAACTGCAGGTCAAGGTGCTTGACCACTCTTAAAAAAGCAGACTAGTGGTTTGATTAATTAGACGTCAACCTGAAAATAATTAGTTTTACCAAAGTTTCATTATTTTTTAATAAAACTTTTAGCATTGCAATTTTCTTCTGTTCTAGTTACCATATATATACTGACATTTGTAAAAGACACTAAGATTTAATAACCTCCTAGGCAAATATTGACCAACACAAGAGGTCAATGTTAAACTGTCAAATCAATAAATCCAAACATTCACACTGGCAGTGGTTAATCTCCTTATACTTATTTTAAAAATAAATAAATAAATTAAAAGCCAATATTATCAAAGAAGTTTAAGTTGCTGAAGCTCAGAAACACACTTATTCATCACAATTTTTACAAAACTAGTAATAAGTGTTTACTTGAAGCACGGAAATTAAAACTGAAGACCATCATAAATCTTACCTGCTTGACCTAACCAGAAACTAGGAATCATCATCACACACACACTTTCCACTTAGATATTTAAAAGCTGCATTTGGCTAAGGCAGCTTGTAATCTTAGTGCCTGAGTGCAGGCTTGCAGGGTCAAAAGTGAGAATTAGGTGCACCCTCTTCAAAATATATGCTCTGCCAAACATCCTGGCTAAACTTACTTGCATTGGACACTGGTCACTTTGGAAGGGAAGAAAAACTCTCAGGGAGGGGAGGAGAGGTTTTATAAGAGCTAGTTCTTCAAAGCTCTGGGTAGGAAGCCAAAATCTACATTTATGAAGGTTTTCAGCAAGGAAATCAGTACAAGGTGTCCATCTTAAAGAGCTTTCCATCTGTGGTTGGGGAGCAGTAGGACTTCCTAGCAATGACTCCAACTTCCCCTAAAATCCATTATTTATGGTGGCCTTGTGATAAAAAGCTAGAATCCTGCCTGAGTCCCCCCAGGGAAGTGGGCATACACCTCATCAAGCTTTCAGAGAGGATTTTGAGAAGAATTTCCCTCTTACTGAACTAATAACCCTGCATCTGAAAGAGGTAAAGTGCAGAAGCTGAGAGTAGAGGGGGAACAGTCTTCTTTCTCTTCTGCAAAGCACATCCTTGAACACAATATTTAGGGTCTCTGGACCTTTATTTTTTATTTCTGGAACTAGAGCAATTTCCTGACTATTGATTATCTGTGAGCTGGAAGTGCAAATCACCACGCAAATGAGTACACCAAGGACTCTTATTAACAGAAAGGCAACAAAGAATCTTCAGGAAAAGACAGGGGAAGCAGGAAAGGAGAAAAGGTTCCCGAGGGTCAGTTGCAGGGTTAGCAGAGGAAATTCGAGGCTTGGAGCTGAACCATCAACAACCTCTCTCCACCCTCACAATGGGGCATTATTCAAGCATTTTGGTGAAGTCCTCTATTAATAATCGTGTATTCTCTTTGAGTAGCATGCCCTAGAAACTGTATGGATTAGGCATCGAGTCCCACATACTTTAGCAAGGGAGGAAGAGAGAAAGTGTAGAAAAGCTAGGCTTGCTCTTGCATTCCTTCACCATTGAGGGCAAAGGAATAATGCAAAGCACGCAGGAAAATGTTCTTAATAAGGTGTGTAATTTGGTTGTGAAAAGGGGAGGGAAAATACAACTGTATCACTACTAGTTTCATCCTAGCTTTCAAAATTGGCATCATGGCTGTATTCTCTGCCCTTCATGTTAATGCAGCTGAAGTGGAGGAGGTCTGCAGAGCACTGTTTATTCCAGTTGTCAGCTGTAATCACGATCACCATCACTTGTGCTGTGGCTGTGCCCCGTGTAACAGGATAGGGGTGCCCCATTCTCCCAGACCCTGATGAAGTATAAAGGACATCAATCCTGTCCCAAGCAGCTTACCATGCAGCCACCAGGCAAACAAGCCTGAGCAACAGCGTGAAAGCCAGCAGTGAAGCGGAGCAGGTGCTAAAGGGAAGTTTATAGCATTTCTGGGTTGCAGTGATTAGCTTTATATCCAGCCAAAGGTGTCCAGACAATTTAGAACTGTTGAGCTTATAGTAAAATGAGCAGTTAAATCATAATAGCTCTGCTCAGGCACAGCTCCACGTGGTCCCCTGAGCACGTTGCTCTTGGAATATGGGATCAGTGAGTTCACTGATGCTTAGACTGCATTAAGACTTCGTGCTTCTCACACAGCTCTAATACAAGCCAGCTACAAAGGGCTGCAGAGGAGGCAGACGAAGATGAAGTTGGTTGTGGAGGATGGAGGAGGATGGCCACAGAGGGAATACCAGCTGCAGTTGGACATAAGGCAGTGAGTTTAAGTTGAGCTTTCAGCCTATGGCATCCACATTTTCAACAGAGTGCTGAGAGCTCAGAGAGCATTGGTACTACTTGTGAGGACAGCTGCAGGAACTGAAGGTCTACCTGGTGTGTAGCATGCAACAAGTGACTCTCAAGGACAAAAAGGAAGATAGATCCACAATCATGTTCAGAACTGAGGTAATTGAAGAGAAGTAGCATTGCAAGCCACACAAAATAAGTAGGTGGATAGACAGCAGGCTTGTCTACAGGGGAAATTTAGTACCAACAAAGCTAAGGTGTGAATTTATACAGCTCTAGCTACTCCACACTAGCTTCCTGTGTGGATAGCCTTAATCTGTACTAAGAACACTCCTGAGAGCACAATGACACATTTACTACTACAGGAGTTAATGGAGAGCAGCTAATGTGCTGCGAATTCACACGCTGGCGAGCACCATTCTGCCTGCCCCTGCTGACTGCACAGTACTGCTTTTTCAGCAAGGGCCACTTCAAGCCAGATACAGTCAGGGAAAGTTTTCCAAATGCTGATGCCCTGGTGGGACTGGGCTGCCTGTGCGACCTCGTGGACAGAAATCGTTAACAAGAGTTGAATGGGAATGGTTGTGACACAAATAAGTCCAGAGTTTTTTATAAGGTTGGGAGAGGGTCCTCAAGGAATTTTTTTTTTCTGAGGCGTAATATTTGATATGATCAAATAACTCATTGAATACAGATATGCTAATATGCTTTATGTATCCTACAGATAAGATTCCCTTTCACCACATACAGAAGTTTATTTAACCTCTTTGTTGGAAACGGGGAAACTGAAATACAAGTGAAATTATGTACCTGAGAGTATATCTGGAAAAGGAGTCCATATCTCCTGATACTAAGTCCTGCTTCTAGGGAATCTTGCTGTCAGAAAACAACCAATTTTGTCTCTGTGAAGGGCAGAAAACCTGCGACTTTGCTCCAGCTGTGAATCTGGATCCAGACTTTGCAGCTGAGGCACTGCAGTATGTGATGAACCTAGTGAAAATTGTGATTGTTCGAATGCATCAAAAATAACGCTTTAAAGAAAGAGGCTTTTAACAAATCCCAGTCACTTCTGAAAAATGCTCCCTTTAATCTGACTGACATTACTGAGACCCTTAATCCTGGAATTGTCTCACTTACTTGAGTACATGTGAGAGGAGAACAATCTGTTTCTACGGAAACAAACATACTCTTTTTATGAGTGATAGGTTAAGCATGCAAAATCTGTCATTACCATAATGACAAGAGTGATGCTCTATGAGGAATACTAATGCATGTGTACTCATTCCATCATGGAGGGCATGCCACTTTTTTTATTGAAAGCTGCTGATGTGAATAACACAGAAAGGTTTTCAACATTTCCTGTTTTGCTGAATAGTATGTCACATTGTCACATCACACTGTTATATGATCTGGTAATGAAACACCATAATGCACTTGTGCATGGAAACAGACTTAAGGATATGGAGACTGCATTAGCCCTCAATTATCTGACCTTGGATGGCCTAAATCTCAACCTTCTGGATGCTTTTACATAAATACAAAAAGTAGCAATCAGAACTGACAACCATCACTGGCTGTAGGAATGTAACAGCACCTTCTGTGAAGGCAGGTAAAACCAGTGTGCTGCTGTACATGGAAATATTGGGTGCTTGTCAGGAGAACATCCCACCTGCCATCTGATTTTACTCTTACTGTTTTACAAGTAAACAAGGTTCTGTAAATCCTCAGCTATTTTGTGTTACTCTGCAGTTATATATAGAAGCTGCAGTATGGTGCTTTGCAGGGATGAAACTGTTTTATAAGGAGATGCTTCAATAGGAAACATCTGTCCCTTTTTTGTTTGCATGGTTTAAGCCACTGAAGTGATGCTTCTTTCCTCTTTCCTTTCCCCTCTCTCCTAGCAAGCTATTCCACAATTTGCCACCTATTTACAGTCCAAATGTTCTTCTGCTATTTCCAGGCCTGAAATCAGCCATGATACTACTCAATATGCTGACATTTTTGAAGCTTAGCATCTAAGCAGATATTTGCTGATTCCCTTCCAGCTAAGAGTGGATGGGTACAGAGGGGGTAAATTCCTCAGAACTCTGAGACAGCCAGTTCAGTCAGGCAGGGAATGGCTGTGTGTTACCATATCCCATCTGCAATGCTATTGTTACATGGTTGAATTGCAGTTTCCATTATAAGCCCCATTTTCCGGGGTTTGTAACTCATCCATAACTGGCCATTAAGGTTGTCAGCCTAGCAATAAATATTTTTCTAAGACTTTGTTAGAAAATTATCCTAGCTTGTCCCTTTTTTTTTTTCTCCTTTAAGAGCTGAAGTCTAAAAATAGATTTTAGATGCGGGCTGTGAAAATCTCAACAGATCGCAATGCCCTCACCAAAATATCATGGGTACTTTGACACACACTCTCAGCCAGCAAAGCAGCACAGATTGAAACCTTTAATTTGAATTAAGTTTAATTGGATGTCTTTCAGCATCTTGTGTGCCATACTGCTCCATTCCTGGCCTTCCAACTCTGATTAGAGGCACTGTCTATATTTAGCTTTCCCNGAAGAAAAAACAGTGCTCATTCTCTTGTGGAGTCTTCAGCTTCTGGGATCCCCAAAGTTTTGTGAAACCTAGGTAGAAGAAATAGCAAAAATAGCAAAGCATATTTTTTGTGATCTTTTGTCCTGATCTGGCCTGGGGTTCTCTCCTTTTACTGCATCTCTCAGACAGTGTGCCTTTAGATGGTTTTCTTGAAATGGTGAATCTGCAGTTTGGAAGGGTCAGGTCATTCCATCCTGAGCTCCTCTCCAGCCACAGAATTTCTCATTCAGGTAATGTGGTTGTGGCAAGCTGTCTACCATGCTGTTGAAAAGGACTTGCATCCATCCCTTGATTTAATTGTGTGTCATGATCTGATTGTTTATTGCTCCCTTTGGAGCTAGGACCTGCATTTGGTATCCTTGCAAAATGCTGTGAACTCTTGTGATGAAGTCAAGCAAATGTCAAAGAGTCTGATAAATTAATAGCTTTGCCTGTTGCCTTTGGAAACCAAGATTCAGGTGGAATTCCACTAAAAAAATTCAATCTCTCAAGCTACAGTTCAAAGTCAAAGATAGCAGGGAACCATGTGAAAATATAAGACTGCGATAATATTCTAACATGACACTAATAGGGAATTTATATTTCCCCTCTTCCTGCAGTTTACATTTTCCCAGTTTAGTACTATGGTATACAGCTCCCAGCATGTATAGCAATGACATCCAAAGAGTTTGCTACCCCTTAAATCCTCTCTGTCCTGTTGTCAAAACTTGCTACCCCAAGGGCAGAGAGAGCACAGCAGGCAACACATCAGCTCCATTGGTGCCACAGTGCACAATATATCAACGTAAAGCACCACTGGTTTTAGTTTATGGTAAAATACTGAGCAGTGCATTGCTGCTGAGGAGCAGGTACAGCAGCTCCATCACTTCTGCCACAGACAGAAACCTTAAAAAAAAAAAGGCAGGTCAGCTAGCTGGGGCAGCTAGGATTTAGCTGCCACTGTCAACTCTGACAGGGGTCACAAAGCAGAGACCTCAATTTCACCTACATTATTCACTCCTTCTGTATTAACCCATTCCTATCAGCTTTTACTGCTTTGGCTAATATATGTGGATATCACATTGCCTATTGCTTAGCCAAGCTTGCTTCAGACCACAACTGGAGAGAATTCAGAGGAAAGCACTACAATGGGTTTGCCACTGACTCGTCTGGCAATGACATACCCAGGAACAGGGCACAATTACTCCAGGATCCTACAGAGAGGTACCACTGCCTCCTTGCTCCTCCTGCATAAGTAAATCACATTCCCTTAAGTAAAATCAAATGCACAGTAGAAAATGGAAGCTTTTCCCCAACTCTCCCTTTTGCTTGTTCAGTTTCTGAACTCTTATTTCTTTTTGGAATGCCACTGCTAATGTAAAGGAAATTAAATATCAACATTTCTTTCAGCACTTTTTAATCATATGCTTTGTGGCTAGAACTTACGCTGTTAATAAATGCATGTAAAACCTCAAGGATATTACAGTGCAGCCTGGGATCTCAAGAAACTTCAGGGAAATAGACATTCATTGTCCCACTATTGTGTTACAGCTACCTATGGTGCTAGAAAACAGAAAATTAATACTGATTAATCAATTTCTCTGATTTATAATCAATACAAGAATGTGCTAACAGATTGAAATCTAATTTAATTTAGGTAGGAATGAAATTTATTCTTTATAAAGATCTTATCTAAAGGTGGTAAAAGTCATCTTGTAGGAAGAAATTAAGCAAAATATAGTATCTCTAAATCCATTTCATTTCTAGTTTCACAAAACCAATTCAGACCTTCCCTAAGCAAGCACAACTCCTTGAAAATAAGAAATAGATGACTCCTTCTGACAGGCCTACAATTTCAATGTATTTTGTTCCTGCTTAGATTTAAAACTGTGCAACCCTTCTCTAAGGAAAAATCGTGGTCCTAGAGGGAATACAAACAGAAATGCTTCCAAGAGAGCAATTGCCTATACCAGAAAATGAAGCAATGACCTACTAATAATGTGTCCTTGAACCCAATAGAAACCAGTATACTGAACAGTTCTTCTTCTCCAGATACAGTCTATTTACGAGCCTTTTGGTATTTTCAGTCTTTGGGGCAAGGCTCTCAAATAATCTGTAGCCATCTGTGAATTTAAAATTCTGCCTCAGCCAAATACATCTGCTGACTTGACACAAGTTTGTGCCTCAATAGTTCACCCTGCTCCTTGCACTGCTCTTCATTATGAGACAATCCAGGTTTGTCTTTTTCTCCTACAACCTCTGGAATGATGAGTTTGCATTCCTTTCAAACACCAGCTAACAATTCAACAAAGTGGGAAACCACCACAGTCCTACCAAGCCAGCAAAAGCCATCAGCAAACAGAATACCTTCCCTTCCTTTTACACTCCTGTCTTGTGCATATGTGCACCTGAATCACATTAGCAGAAGTGTTCTACACTGGGATGTGCATTCCTGCAAAGATCCTTGTCTGTTTTCTGCATATAGAGTGCCAAGAGTGGTGGGAACCTGCAACATCCACCAAAATAACTTGAACTGAAATAAATGGGAACAAAAAAGGGTTTGCTACTTACAACTAAGCTGTAAATCAGTAGAAAAGAAACAAACATGAAATTGTGAAGTAAATTCAGATTTGATGTTTTGTGCATGCAAAAGACACCAAAATGGATTCCTGTTTAATCAGAGGCTAGAAGAAAAGTAAAAAGCACTTAACAAAAGAAGCTGTACATGGATCTGAAAGAGCAATTTAATTGAAGGCAATGTATTATGTGATTTTGTTGTTAAACTCACCTATCCTTACAGCACAAAGTTATTTTTTTCACATGCACTACTGTAAAAATATTTAATGCAAATAACACTGTCTTCCCACATATATCTATTTTTAAGGTATTTTGCACCTGAGGTGCAATTTCTGTTAGTACTGAAACTAATTACATACTGAAACACATTCTGATAGTGGGGGTTTTTCTGTCTGTGAGTAGTTAGCACAAGAAGCTTATGTAGTATAATGTATGAATATGCACCATACTGGTACTAAATGTCATTATCATGGGGTTTATTAAAGTTTTCTTTGTATACCTGCTTGCTTTCATTATTTCTTCAGCATCAACACCAAATACCAGTCATCTGACTCTCAGCTTTTTCCATCACTTGTTTTCTTTGATAGAGATTTCCCATCCAGAAGTACAGAAAAAGTTGGGTAATGCCCCTCCAACACTTAGTACTAATGTCTCTGCATGATACTCATCAAAAAGCGAATAGTTCATTGCTGGTTTAAACCTTTCAGAAGGTAAAGTTTAAATTTATATTTCAGGATCTAAAACCTATCACCATGTACAAAATGGTACAACTCTTCATGACCCCTGAGAAACTAATACTGGTACATTCTTAACTGTGACCCACAAGACAGGTCCCCAAACGGGGGAGACTCAAGGCCAGCTGTTAGTTTTACTGAGGATTGGTTCCTGTAAAAGTACCACATTTCACCTCCACAGCTGGGGACTGAGGCAGTGAACAGCAGCTGCCCCCTGGGAGACCTGTAAGGTCAGGCAATAAATACCAATAATACCAAAAATTTTCCCATGTGTCAGTTTGAGACCTCAGTGAGGTCTGGGCAAGCTGTGCTTAAAATCCTCACCCATGCCAGAGCGCCCACTGGAGTATCCCTGCTCTAAGGCACCAGAACATCTGTACTGACAGCCATCCTGTGGGTTTGCTAGGAATTCAGTGCTACTCTGTCTCCCTTAAAAGAAGGTAAGCAGCTCCCAGCTGTAGCACAGAAGTCTAAATATCCTCTAAAAATATTTTTTCTTTCCACTGCAACTGAGACACACCGCTTTCCAAATTTTTTGTGCAGGGCCGGAATATATGTTATTGATTCTTTATTAATAGCTTGGCCTAGCAGAGCTTTACCAATCCTTCAGGATAAGGAATCCAAAAAGTAGGGCTTAAAGACAGTGGAAGATGTTTTCTTTCAAGAGAAAGGTTATAAACAAGATGTATGCTATCTGTAACACCTTATTTTCTCATTTGTATCTGATTCCTTCCTCATGAGAAAATTTAGAGGGAACTTTGCTACCATATTTGTGGTGAAGCCACAATAAATCCAACCGGATATTCTGCTCAAGGGAGAGATCCAGGGGGGAATGATATAAATTGCCAGCAAAAGAAGAACTGTTTCAGGGTGGTCTACTTAGAAATAGCTTCTCAGCTTGTTGATTATGTTGTTGACAGTTGGCCAAGTTTTTTTTCAGAAGTACCTAAAGTTAGCTCAAAAGGTCATATTTGGGAATGCAAATAAATGGCCCAAATTGCATACATTCTGTGCTCCAGCAGCTCAGACAATTACAAAGGAAGCATGCTGCTTATTCATCTTGCTTAACATTTTGAAAAGCTGAACCTTTGATTTTCAACCAACTGGGATGCAGTCTCTGCCTAATCAACAGCTCTTAATCTATTCCATCAAGAAAGGAAGTAAAACTCTGTACACGTGAGACAGTAAAAGGCATAAAAAATAAGAGTGAGATGAAGCTACTTTCTCCAGAGTGGCCAATCCAAGAGGAAACTTCCAACACTCCCTCTTTTCAGATGCCAGCTTGCCAAGACAGGAGAGGCTCTTTCAAACCTTCCTTAAAACCCCAGCGTGGAGAGCGTTAGCTTCACTCCTTGGTATCATGTTGTTGAGAGAGCTTGCTGGAGAGCAAGTGCATAGAATTAGATAGCAAAGGAGAGACTGAGGGATCTGAAACACAACTGATGGGATCACAGTGGGATAGCACTGAGGAAGCTGGCACAGACCCAGAGAGCTCTTTGCAGAAACAGAGGAGAGAATTACTACAAACCCTCATCCTCATTCCACTAGAGCAGTTGGTAGCTGTTAACTACATGCAGACTATAAAAGGAGAATGAGAACTCACTACCTTCAGCCAGAAGAAGAATGAATAAAATGCATTAGGTCTCTAACATATGAAGAATCAGAAACCTATACAAATAAACTATTTCTGCAACAAGGCACAGTGCTAGCAGCAACAGTCTGAAGTACTTGTCTGCTCTGACAGCAATGAGAAATGGCAGCTACTCACAAGACATCACCTTAAAATCATAACACAAAAAGGGCCACAAATCTGCATATGTCTGGCTTTTTTAGGAAGAGAAATATTTTGGCCATAGACAGATTAGTTTCTGGGTTTGGCTTTTGAGTAATTGAAGAAATCAGGCAGTGATTTAAGAGGAGGGGATCACCCAATGTCTATACAGAACTTGGCTGTATTAGCAGAGCTTACTGCTCTTATCTCCCTTGATTTAAAAAAGACTTGTCATCAACACAGCAGGGTACATTCAGAGAACCAAAAGGCCCAGTCCCACAGTTCTCCTGTTTGCATGAGCCTGCAGCAACACACTTGGCCGAGTGGTCAGTAGAAAACTGATAGGAGACAAGGATCTGACCCCATCTGGAGAGTCTCAAGGCAATTAAAGGACAGAGAAGTAGGGCTTCCATCAATGTTAAAAGCGTTTGTAAGAACAAATTCCTCCTTCTGTGAAAATGTGTTTAGATACATACGTGTATTAAAAATAAGCACTAGACTCCCTATAAATGTATATACCATGAACTGAACTTTGTGGTGGGGTGCAGTTAAAGTAAACAGTGGAGAATGGGAGAGCAGGAAAGAATGGGTTTGACAAGAGTATTCAGGTAACTGTTCCAGTTCCTGACTTCCTCTTACATTTTATTTTATTCCTTGAATCAGCCTGTGTATTTTTCTTTTGTAAATTAAGCACTAGGGAAAGATGCATTTTTAGGAAAGTTTAAAGTGGTGCTGTCATACTTCCATAAGGCAAAGGAAAATTGTCCAAACACAGCTCCAAGAAGCTTCTCATTGCTCTGATGAGCAATGGAAATACCATCATCTTCACATTAAAGGGGGCTCCATTTTCCCAGTGCTATCTTTGAAATTTATTTCATACAAAAGGCTTCATGCAACATGAATAATGGACCCGTCTGCAAGAAGAGCAGCATTGGCATCAACCACTATCTTTAGTTTCCTTCTCACTCTTTGAGACTGTAGACTGGTTAATCAAGATTCCTGTCCAACTGAATATGTCTTCTAATTTGATACTCCTAGGAGCACTGTTAATCCTCCTTCCAAAGGAGGCCACATACTTAAGATTAACTTCTATAAGAATTCTCTGTGAAATTCTCACAAGCAGCCAAGGGACTTCTCAGGCTTGACACTTGCAGATCATATATCCTATGATTTGTTTGGTGACACTGTTCTGAATGTTGTCCTGTCATTCATGGATCAAGTATAAACATTTCATCCTAACCTCTCACGTGAAAAGCTCCTGCCACTTCCTCCTTCAAATCCCTCCTTAAATTCATTTCCTTTGAAAGGCTTCTAACGTTCCTCTGCTCACCAATAACATCTGCACCCACTTTATGGTAAAGTAATATCAGCAACTTGAGCCTAAAGCAGACTTTGTGCTGCCTATAGAAGGACCCAGTCTGTTTGCAAAGTCTATATGTATCTCAAGATTACTCCCTTTCCTTTTCCTCAAAAAGCAACCAGAAACTGATGTAATCCAAGGTAGAGGTTTTGATGGCAGACCTTCCAGCTGGGTCCTGCCAGTGGAACAGCTGAAGAAAACAGCACAATCTTCCAACCAGTTTCTAAAGAGAAAACAAAAAAGGAAATATTTATATTGCACATAGGAACACTTTGAAGCCTCGCAAGTACACTTCTCAAACAAGGAATATCTGCAAACCTTATTGAATAGAAATAGCAAAAATTAAACTATTCTTCATTATGCTCCCTGTTCTACAAGGCCTACTTTTCCTGCAAGCTTAGGACTTATTAGAATAAGCTTTCAGCTCAAGAACAAGTTTTTCAGCTTAGCCATTTAAGTTTAAAGTTACTTTACCCTTTCAGTATATATTTAACTCCCTGTCTTCTCCTAGCAAAGCCCCACAGAATTACAGTTGGCTTGTTGGCAAGGCTGACCTGGAGTTGTGCTGTAACACCTGGTTACTGCTGACCCACGCAAAAATATCAAATGTATTATGCAGCCTGCATGTCTCTTTCACCATATCGATTTCCATCTTCCATGGAACTTCAGACCCCCACTCCTCACATCTCACCTCTGCCTCTCATGCTGCTAGTTTTGTCATGAACCAATGCCTTTTTTCCCATAGATGCAGCTGCCATGCCTGCCTTCAGCAGAGGCAACAAGTGGGATGCGGCAGCAGCAGTGATGGAAGCTGTGTGGACAGAGTCACTGGAGAATGTCCCCTAAAATGGCACTGTATACGTTTGTTTTAGGAGCACAATATGGTATATCCAGAGGGAGGGTGAGCTAACTGCACAGTCTGTTGAGCCTGTCTGGGAATTGAGATACTTATTTATATACCGTTCTGGACTTTTAATTCTATATATTTAGATACACAAATAAACGGCCTCTTTTTCTGCAATACCGAGAACTGCATTTACTAAATATGGAAACAGGGTATCTAAAAATAAACACACAAGTATGAAGACATTAGCCCTATCCTATAAAATAGGGGCAAGAGAACTGCAGCAACTTAAATGTCCAAAATACTCCTAAAAAGAATCCCTTCTCCCATCCATCCCTCAAAGATCCCTGTGCAAAATTAAAGGAAACAAAAACCCTTCAGAAAAATTCCCAAAGTTGAGTGAACAAGTCCAGAAAGGCACAGAGAATGATTGTTAGTGATAAGTGGGCTCCCAGCAGATGAATAACCATTTATGTTGCCAGAAGACAATATAAATTTGACATTGTTTTACTAATTTTCACATTCTTCATTTTATGGCCACAATCACCACAAGCCAGCAGAAAACAATAGTATCTGATGGCAAACGACCAGCATAAGCACTCACGGCATCCCCAGTCACTGTGCAGTGTGATAAAGCCACACAGCAGCCAGATTTTTGCTACACTGACAAGCAAATATAAACACATAAATGGAGTTTTCAGTTACTCTTCATATTTTGGAAGACCTTCAGCAGAGCTCCAGTAAAAGCTTTTCTAACACCTTAGTTTTGAACTGGAATTACCATTAAACCTATCAGGTTTCTTCCTAGACATAGAAAATCCCCTTACTTGAATCCCAGGTGCATTTCTAATTTCTCTGTTTAATTACATCCCTGAATTTTAATTTCATTTTATCCTGGAAGGGTTTTGTCAATATATGTTGAAGTCATATTATCAAGTGGGCTAAAGTCTTCCACATACAGAGACACAGACATTTTTGTTACCCAAATCCTAGCAGTCATTACTCTAGATCAGAGAAGTAAATTCCTGGGTGAGTAATCTATATCGAACTAAGAGGCAATGCCTCTTTTAAGTGCTAAAGTAGTCCTTACAAATTACTGCAAACTGTGAGTTACTGTTTCACTCAACGCAACAGTCTTGTACATATTTCTATCTCAAATTTCCCCTCTAGATGCCTAAAAAAAAAAAGTGCCATGACTCAGTCTGGACTGAAGCATTTCTTCCCTCGTTTTTGTCTCCCGCGGTGCCGGGTGCATTCCAAGTACGGCAGCATCTCCTAGTGGCCATCCTGCCTTTGCTGCGTGGCAAAGGCAGCCCAGAGGGGAATTTGTGTCTCCCACCCTTTCACTGCATTTCCAGGTGCTTGTGCAATAAAAGGAATCAGCTGGGACCAGGTGTGGGTAATAAAAAGCAGCATTTACCTTTGTTGAAGTGTGGGCTGCTCCTGAGTTACAGGACCTCGCAATGCGAGGGTCATCATCCTTCCTGCCGAAAGAGGCAGGGTGGGCTTTGCTGAACAGCCAAGGGTCCTCTGTGGGAAGAGTTTCTCCAAGGCTTGAATCTGCTATCAGATCTAATTTTGTGCTAATTTATACCATTTAACCAGTGTAACACTACTGAATTCAACCAGTGAACTACTACGAATTCCTGACTTTCATCAGATTAAACCAGAAAGGTGTCTACTTGCTTTCAGATCAGTTAATAATGAAGAGTGTATTCTTGCTTTATCTGGAAAAAGTGCTGCATGAAGCTATAGAAGTACTGAGGGTAGTTTCCAGATAGACAACGACTTACAAAGGATTGGGGGAAAGCTTTGGTACTTCCCATAGAAAGGACAGAGAGATGCATAGGATTTCAGAACACGAAAAGTGGCAGTGAAATGCTGTTAACATTGCAGCTCTAATCTGTAGCTAACAGGCTGGAGCTGGGTTCATCAGTGTGTGCAGAACCAAGCACAGTGTGTCCAACACTCACAAGATGGGGGAATCCTCTGAGCCACTGGACACCCATGCATTCCCTGTGGCCACTGCCACTGCTGGGCACAGCACAAAAAGTCCGTATTTGGGAGACAGTTGCTATTCAAAGCAGCTTAAGCGCCCACTTAGCTCCTGATGAAGTCAAGATTAAGTGTCAGGCACGTGTTTCAGGACCTTGCAAAGTCAAGTAAAGTCAATTATTTGGAAGAGAACTTGCCCAGTGAATTCATTGCAAATCCTGGTCATTATATCCATGCTTGCAATATGCCAATCTGCAAATGTTTAGAGCTTTGATATTGTTTTCTCTGAAGTCTGCTGAAGAACATTAAAAAAGGCTAGTATTCAATCTCCAGAGGTCAAAAAAGAAGCAAAGAAGTAACACTGAAATTGTGCAGGAGTGCAATCTTGCACTGTTTCCTGTTTTCTGCACAGATAAATCAGAGTACTTCAGTTTTTTTCCATATGGGTTTTGATCTTGGCTCCACTATAATATCTCTGGCAAGGGAAACATCATATAGCAGTAAGAAAACCATCATTATTCATTTATTGAGCACTCTCTGTGTGATTGACATTTACAATACCTGGAGGGAGAGATAGGCTCTGTCTTCCAGCCTGGAAGAACAACAGAGCTTGAAGTCATTGGCCAGACAATCAGAGGCAAATATGTGAACTTCAAAAAATTCACCATTTACATTTAAAAGTTGCTTCTTTTTCTTCTTTTTTCTTTTTTTAAAGGATAGATATAAAAAGTCTTAGAGGATGAAGAGTGTTGGGGGAAAAATGTAGACTGATTTCACTGCAAGTAGAAAAGGCAGATAAAATGCTTTTTTCATTGCACTCAGAAAGACTAAGTACTCTTGAAGAACCAGGGGATGAAATCTTCAAGAGGACTGGATGTTGTTGCTCCTTAATAAGTAGAATTCAAAAAAAGTCCTGAAAATAACTGAATATCTCATCAGTCTGAAGTAAGAATTAGAAACATGTTAAGTGTTCATACGTTAAAGCCACAAAAACTCTTCATCCTCTCTGCCTGTCTCCCTGCCTGTATTGTGTTCTCCCAGGTAAGTAAATCCCATCTAAATCTAAATCTAAATCTAAATCTAAATCTAAATCTAAATCTAAATCTAAATCTGAATTGGTTCTCTTGTTTTTCCTCAAAGCCCAGAGAATGCAGTGCAGCACAAAACAGGCAGGATTATCTCCGGAGTCTTTATGAAGTGGAAGGAAGTGGCTGCAGAGATTGTGGGGCAATCCGTTTTTTCTGGAGTATTGTGCAACCTGTCAAACTAGGCAAATAAAAGCCCCTATATACTATTAGTAAACAGTTTCACTGGTGATGTTGCTTCAGTTCAAATATTATTTCAAATTTAGGACATCCTACTGATTCTTCTCTTATGTGATTGTCAGTAATCTTGCCATATTGTACACTACTTCTGACATTCTATATGCTAATGGAAAGAAAAGAAAAAAATTCAGGAAACTGCACATTATCTTTTAAATTCTGGAAACAAACTATCAGCTTTAAAAAATACTTTAAAAATATATTTAGTATTACTCCCTGCCATTTGTTAAAAATCAGTACATTTTCTAATTTAAATCCTTAAGAACTAATGACCTCAGCACATTAAATTAGAATCTTGGGGATAGATTCATGTTCAAAGCTACCAAGATCCTTGTTGGTAACAGCTCCTGCATCTGGAAAATGCAAATGCCTGGAACTGTTCTCAGAGGGCAGTTTATTTATGGTCCCCACTGTGCTTGACCAGATCTCTTCATGAATGTGTTTACTTGGGGAAGAATAAAATAAAATCTTTGCTCACAGGTTTCTCAGCTGCTCACAGGTCTCCAAGGAGTAGGGAAAAGAGGTCCCTCAATCTCTCTGTGTTCTCTACCCAACATCTACATAAAGGTTTTGGTCCTGTGACACACCACCAGTGTATAAAAAGCAAACACTGCAACAAGAGCAACAGAAGTTGTCACAGCTACAGGAAGCATGAAATTTTGAACAGGAAAGCTAAGTTTAACCCCAGTTGCCCTGTTGAGGTCTAGCTTAGAGCTGGAAAGAAAATAGCTGGAAAGGTAAAAGAACCACTCTTGTACGATGGTATTTTCTGCTTCCTGAACAGCTCCAGACTCTCAGGGGCAAACCTGTGATTGCTCCCACTTTCAGAGACCTCAGAACATATTGGGTTAATTTATCTCCTAAAAACATAACCCCTCACTCTTAAGAACAAGCAAACTCAGGGAATGGGGCCTGTCCAGTTGATTTTTCTGTATTTTGTCCTCAGAAGATACACAGGTACATATTTAGACATATGCTTAGTATCTTTAATCTAGAGGACACTTAGGCACATGGTTAACTTTGGACAGATGTTTCTGAAGCAGAAGACTTGTTTAAATACTAAAAGGAATTCCAGAAAATGTCTGGTTTGATCATCTGGCCAAAATGCAAATGAATAAACAGATCATTTGAGTCACATTGATATGACAAGAACAAAGGCTTTTTGACATCGAGGAGTAAAAGGGTGAGGGGACCTGAACTCGATACGAATTATTAAGTTGCATTTCAAGTGCTGCCATTCCTTTCATCACCTTTCCTTATTCTGCATTACACAGCAGGGAAAATGCTAAAGAAAGTACTTTTGAAAGTGAAAATACTTAATCACATTTCAAAACTATGTCAGGCCAGAGCTGTTTTGTTTGCAGCTCAGCAAATAATTTGTCAGCAAACGTTCATCTACTTGTAGAACCAATCCCAAACTGGCATGTCAGTTACAATGAAAGCAATTTTATAGAGGTCAGAGGAGAAGGAAAATGGACATGTTTCTCACTATGGACTAAGAAGTAGCAATGTCTTGCTGTCCCAACCATCCATAGAAAAATACATGGATTTTTTTTGCATAGCAACCATCCACAAAAAAATAGTTTGCCTTACAAAATAATGCCCAAAAATTGGGCTACTTGTTCTTCTGTAAACAAAATTGTTCCTGCAGGTGTGATTTGAATCTGCACTATTTCTAGTACAAAGTGAAACCACACAGCACAATCTGCTCTTAAAAGATAAGGTAACAGAGACCTACTTCCACTTCTTTTTAAAGCAAAAGCATCACACCAAAAGTAAGTTGATCTTTGTGTATGAAAATTTACATTCCATTTTAGAAAAAAATATTTAGGTGTAGGCACTTTATTACTGAAAGGAAGTCACTGACTTTTATTGGTATTTCTATAATTTTGTGCTATGGGGTCATAAATGTTGCAGTCTTAGCAAAAGATGTGCTGAAGAGAGGTGCTCACCCCATTGCCTCCTGTTGCAGAGAATTTGAAATTAGAATGCCACCACTTATTTTATCAGAAGTCAGTGGTGTAAAAATAAAATGTGAATTTCACCCACTATGAAAAGTGAAATTAAATTAGGAGGCAACAGCTGGAACAAGCTACAAATAGCAAAAAGCCACCATTCATAAAAGCTCAAAGAAAGATTGAGTGGTAAAGCAGTCAGAGCAGCTATAAGCACAGAAGTATTTTTTCAGATGGGCAGTTTACATGTCTGAAAAGTTTATAGATAAACATGTCTTTCTCCATGAATGATACTACTTAGCTTGTGCTTGAAAATGAAACTAATCATCACTGTTTAATTTTTTCTATGCATATAATATTATATGAATAAATCTGTAAGTTTTTTATTAATTATTTTTATTTATTCTTCTGCACATTGAAAATCACTCTCCGAGTTCCCTTAGCTGAAAACAACACACTGGTACTCATGAAAACAGTCTGACCTTAAATAATTAGTTGTTGATGGGGTATTGCTGTAGAGGGAAAATATGTTGCTTTATGTGATGCCTCTGAGCAATGTTTTTTCTACCAGTGCAAAGCTTCATGTACCTCCTCCAGCTGGTCTCACAAGAGGGCAGGGCAGTCAGTGCAGAATCTGGCCTTGGTCAGCCACCATCCATGATATTTTGTTGGCATGACAAGCTTCCCAAATACTGCCAAATATTGTGAGAGGAATTTTTCAATCCGTTTCAGAGGACAGCAGCCTCTTCAGAAAAGGACAGACACAATTCCAGCTTTTTATGTTGGTTCAAATGTACACAGAAACCCTGAGTTTCTAAAGTGTTACTGCAAAGTCCTTGAGGTTTACAGCATTAAGCTGCTAATCCACAGCATGAGACTTTTAAATGTGCTTCAATGGTTTAATTATCTTCTATTTTAGTTTTGGATGGTTTGATCTACAGTTCACATCATCACTATCTCATTGCCATCATTCATGTGAGAAACCCTTTGAAGCCAAGGGTGTTACCATGTGACTGAGCTCCCTGGGACCTGTGGTGGACGTAAACAGTGGAGCCTGTGCAGTCAGGTAATGCAGAGAAGGGACTAAGTCTTCTAGTTGGGTCTGTTGGTTTCGTACTGATTATGTAAGAAAAGGTACATGGGCGACTAGTGACATACACATCCAGGAAAACTATTTTTGGACACAAGTTCTCATATTTGGAGTGTGTTTCTCTTTTAGAAGTAAGGGCATGATTTGCTTCAGGAGCAAGTGGCTCATCTGGAGCCACAGGAAGAAGAAGAGAGTTCCAGTGGTTTAGATGAGTCATCGTTCCTTCTTAATGAAAAACTTATAAAATATCAAACTGCCAGAGAGTAAAAGATCTTTCAGGGGTTTATTACTTTTACAGGTCTTATAAAAATTACTGGAAAACCATAAAACTTCCATAGCTGAAAACAGAAAGAGTTTCATGAGCTTAAACTCAGCCAGTTTGGATCACAGCATCAAGATGCTTCTACAGCTGAGATGTGGCACATCAGCTGCAGAAATTTCCCAGACTGTCTTGCTTTTGTTTAGCAGTGTCCCAAGATCATATGAAAGTTTGTGGCTAGAGTTTCCCTTTGAAAATATTTCATGAAAATATTTATACCTCAGGGTATAGCTGAGGTTCTTTCTTAGTGGTAGCTTGCCTGGTGATTTCTAAGTACTGTTGCCATAGACTAAAGTTTGCAGCTGATGAAACTACCCAGGAGAATATTACAAGTCTAGATACAGATTAATGTGTTGATTTACACTCTATACTCGAGAGGTTTACCAGGCATAACTACTAATCAGGGATGCCAACCTAAGTGAGAATTTTTCTCATATATCCAGATTTGAAGAAGTATCATGGAAATTATGGACTAGAGTAGGAGCAGAGACGACACTCATCATTAGGGGTTACAGAATGGAACAACTACTCTGACTTCTGCTCCCAGACACAGAGGCCACAATGATAAGCTACACCCAGCAACTATCAGCTGTAGCAGTTAGCAGAGCCCATTGCCTTTGTCCAGCAAAGAGCTAAATCATTCTTTTACGTCATTTACAGCCATGCTAGGATTATGACAATTAAACTGTTGCTGATGCCAAGGTAATCAAAGGTAGCTGGGTCACCACCACTATGCTGGTAGTAGCAGACCCCTTTATCCTATAATTTGTACAGTGATAGGGAAACAAGACATCCAAATAGAGTATGCATGTGCAAGGTTTTCCTTAGAGCTGGTGAAACCACAGCCAGGTAGATCCTGCTGCTTTTTGAGCCTTTTCCATTACAGATATAAATACTCTAGGAAAAAAAAGAAAAACCCTCACAAAAATTGAGCACAGTTCAGTCTTGTGTACCCAGCCAGAACAGATGCCAAGTGCTTCAGGCAGACAAACAGAAGTCCTGCTCATTGCTGAGACACAAAACTCCTCTGGAGTTATCTGGGTAATTAATAAAATAAACTACATGGAAAGTAAATCCATACATGTGTAAGAAAACTGAGCAGCATCACAACTGATATCTTGTTCTCTGTTACGTTTTAGAAGTTTGAAAGATTTTTATTTTAAGTGGAGCATTACTACCCTGGGGCCTCTTCTACTAATTAGGCAGCTGCAGAATCATCATGGCATAGATCTCACCATCTCACCCAGTGGATGCAGGGATTTATCCTTCAGCCAGATGCAGAGGTCACCCAAGCAGAGCCACACTTCACAGTGACATCAGGAGTCTTGATTTGCCGTTCTCATTCTGGAGAGCAACCACACTGCAGTGACTCAAGGCAACTTAAGCAAGCACAATGATGCTAACAAACACAATTGCAGAATTGTGGACTCTTACTGTGGAAATGTGAAGCCTTATTACTTTGTGCTGAAGTGGAACAGTTCCTGTTAAAAATAGAGGACAATAATCAGAAATTTATTAGTGAGACAGAATGACCAACAGCTATATTTTGTTGATGGAGGTTATAAAAGCATCTAATTTTCTTGTTCTCTTCTAAAGTGTGTGACAAAGCAGAATAAACTTGGCTTAGTTATGCTAAAGCTCAAAATTATTTCTAACTCAGATTATAATGATTTGTTCCCAGGTTTTCGTCCTCATTTCCTCCACCTTTTTTTTTCTAGGTTTGGAAATTTAATGCCCCATTTACCAAGTTATGGGTAACACTTTCACATTTGTTCTGCAAGCCCAAATGGGAGAGGGACTTATTTTGTGTCATTGTTTGCTCCACCAAAGGTCAAAATATATCTATTAGTAATTAAGTCTCACTAACTGGCCAAAGAATCTATTACTCCTGTTGCTAGACTAGGTGGAAGCAGCGGCCAAGGTGAGATAGCTCCTGTATTATTTGTTGCATGGTAGCATAAAAAGAAGACATTAAAACTAATTTCTTGCTAATGCTTTCAGATTCATTATAAATGAGGAAAACAAAATTAATGGGTTTGAGTTTGCAGTGAATTTCCATTAGGGGATTGTGTTCTAGCTGCCAAATCATCTGGATTTCCTAGGAATTAATGGATTTAACCACAGTGTCAATGCTGCTTGTAGAAAATAATTGATTAAGCCATGTAAAAGGTTTTGTAAAAGCCTTAAAATGGGAAAATTCCCAGTTGCCTCTTCTTGCTTTTAGCACAATGATCTGTAACTACTTCTGTTTGATCATAAATTGATGTGTAATTTTCAAAGATTGTGATATAGGATATATTCATGGTTTCACAGGAGTTAGAGAAATGAGACTTTGGAAAGGAAAAACTTTTGTCACAACACAGATTCATATGTGCTGCATGCTGTGATGCAATATAGTTGTAGTACAAAGAAGCAGTTACACATCTTCTCAAACAGCATTGAGAATGAAAAGACAAATGGACTGGTTGTCCATATCTCTGAATTATTTTGCTGTCATGCATTCATTTCTCAGAAGTACTTTGTGTAGGATGGAGTACAGGTTACAAAGAAAGGAAAACATGGGTTACAAAGAAGGAAGAACAACTTTAACAGCAGAATTTGTTAACCCTGTCAGAAAAATACAGCCATGTAAGGGACTTCAAAAGGTCACTTGCTCGTTGACAGTCTGATTCTCAAAATGTCTGTGTAACCCCTGTTAAGACTCCTACTACAGCAATGTCACACCATTCCCATGGCACTTTGTCCTTTAGTATCCTAGAAATGTTCATTTCTTAATAGCTCATCTGAACATTGCTGCATTTTGACCCCACTATTTCCTGCCCTAGCTTATTAGGTCATGGATAAGAAACTATTTCTTTCAGATATGGATCTACAATCTATCAAAGGACTAATAGAAGCCTGCACAAGACACCTCCACGCAGTCTGATAGGGTGTGAAGGCTGAGAAACGTTCCAGTAGAGTCAGTTCCTGAAGTATTAAAAGATGCCCTGCGAGCTTTGTAATAACTGTAACAGTCAGAGCTGGGCCATATGCTAAGCATACAGGCAAAGTAATTAAAAAAGTATTTAAGGACAAGACATTAATAACCAGTAGGAAGAACAGCATACAAACAGGGAAGGGACTGGTCAAATGCATGCAACAAGTAAAGGTGACTCAGTGCCATTGGATTTAGAGTTGACTATATAATCACCAGTATATTATAGTACTTTTGACTTTTGATTTTTGTATAATTAATTAAATAATCTGAACAATTAATTCAGTCTTGAGTAGTGTTTGAGTGAATGATAGGTGATAGGTGATAGAGACAAAAAACCAGTGAAAATTTATGTGTTTAATGTGTGATTGAGTGTCGAAAGTGCTAGACTGTATGGAAATCCTTTGTCAACACCAGCCAAGGAGGGAGAACGTGCTGGTTTTGGCTGGGGATAGAGTTAATTTTCTTCACAGTAGGTGGTGTGGGCTGTGCTTTGGATTTGTGCTGGAAACAGTGTCAATAAAACAGGGATGTTTTACTACTGCTGAGCAGTGCTTCTACAGTGTCTAGGTCTTTTCTGCCTTTCACACCACCCTACCAATGAGGGGGCTGGGCAAGCACAAGAAGCTGGGAGGGGACACAGCCAGAGCAGCTGCTCCCAACTCACCCAAGGGATATTCCATACCATGTGGTTGTGTGCTCAACATATGGAGCTGGGTGAGGGAGAAGAAGGAAGGGAAGGATATTCAGAGTGATGGTGTTTGTCTTCCCAAATAACCATTACACTTGATGGAGCCCTGCTTTCTCAGAGGTGGCTGAACACCTGCAGGACCATGGCAAGTGGTAAAGGAATTCCTTGTTTTGCTTTGCTTGTGTGCGCAGCTTTTGCTTTAACTACTAAACAGACTTTATCTCAACCCGAGTTTCCTCACTTTTACAATTCTGATTCTCTTCCCCACTGCACCCGGATGGGCAGGAGTGGTGGTGAGAGAGGGGCTGTGCTGTGCTCAGTTGTTGGTTAGGGTTAAACCATGGCAGAGGCTCTCCAACACTTCCCTTCCTATTTAAAGAATATATAGTGTATATTCTGCACAGAGACGGAAAAGTCTTGTCTTATCTCACCTTGCCATTTCTTGTGCAGGCCTGTGTCTATAGATGGCATATATCCACACTGGAGACAGACAGAATACAGTGTGCACGCCTAACACTGACAGAAAAGCCTTGCCTCAGCTCACCCCATCTCATGGCGGCTTTTCTGTCTGTACAAGAATAATTACAGAGAGCTTTCACCTCACCTCGTGAGGCCTTTTCCCCTGTGCAGAACATACACATTACCTCTGTGTGATCCAGGGTACATTTATACCTAAAATATCATGTATTACCTATATAGACAAAAAATGTCTCAGGCAATATTATGGGAGGTTTATGTATTGTACATGTACGTGTCTGTGCCCTGAGGCAGGGACATGGAGCAGCCTCACAGAATCTGTCACACTGGAATGGGCCACAGTGGCTCATCTGGTCCAACCTCCCTGGTCAGGCAAGGTCATCCGAGAGCACATGGCACAGGATTGCATCCAGATGATTCGTGAGTCTCTCCTGATAGTCAAGTGAGGGAGAAGCCCACAACCTCTCTGGGCAATCTGTTCCAGTGCACAATTCCCGCCACACGAGCCGTCCCTGCCGGGAGTGGGTGAAGTG
>VZTR01010739.1:0-14171 GCA_013400775.1 Chaetops frenatus | reverse complement strand
GAAGGGAAGGGAAGGGAAGGAGAGAATCCATGGAAATATTCCTTTTTCCTGCCACAACAGAAATTAAAGCAGCCTGAGTCTAACTGACCCCTCTCTCCATTACACGCAATAATTACTTAATTATCTCGGATAAAAATATCCCATTATCCAGGGGCCCTAATGAGCCTTGGCAATGCTGCAGGGCCCTGTGTTTGCACGGAATTGTGAGAAATTCCAGCCTGGAGCCGCCCCTGACGAGGCCAAATCCCCTCATGGGGCAGCTCTGGTGTCACCGATCCCGGGAATGGCAGTGACACAACCGGCGGGAGTCAAGTGGTGACAACACGAGCTCATTAAATCAATGGGTAATTAACGACACAATTACCGATCGTGATTGGAACAGATTCCTCAGGTTCCATCCCTCCCGGCTCCAGCAAAATCCAGGTTTTCCCCTTCCTTTGATTTTCTTCTTCCTTGGATTTTGCCCTAACTCTGCTCCCCTGGGATTTCCGCAGCGAGGATTTATTTGGGATGGATCCCTCCCCTAAAAGTCCGTTCTCAAAAGCGCTTTTCCCCTTTTTCCAGGGGAATATTCCTGCCTGGAGGGTGAGGCGGTGTCCGCAGCCCCATCACCGGCAGAGGGGGAAGGAGCCGCGGGCAAAGGGAAGGAGGCGCCTGCAGGAGCCATCCCAGGCTGGAAACGCCGAATCCTTGGAATTTCACCCCAAAACGGCTCCCGGACCTTTCCTTGGAGAGCGGCAGAGGAGGATCGCGGGATGAGGAGTCCAGGGGGGATGCGGGTGCTGCAGGGATGTGGGACGGGCTGGGAAAGGGGGCAGAGCCCCACCGAAATCCCTGTTCTGTCACCGGTGGGAGAACCCAAGATCNGCAGGGGCTGCCCAGGGAGCTTTGCAGTGCCCAGCCCTGGAGGTGTCCCAGGAATTCCTGGATGTGGCACTCAGAGCTCTGGGCTGGGGACAAGGTGGGATCAGCTCAGACTCGATGACCTTGGAGCTCTTTTCCCACCTCATTTCTGGCATCCTGACCACCAGAATAATAAAGGGAATTATCCATCCAACCCAAGCCCCAGCAGCAGAGGTGTCCCTGTCCCAGCCCTTTCTGGCAGGGAACATTTCCTGTCCCCTCCCCAGCTCGAAACCCCTCACACCAACAACAGGAACACAGCCCTGAATGTCCTTCAAATCCCATTTTTGGATCTTGGGGGGAAAATTCTTCCTGGAAATGGTGAAAGGGGCTGCCCAGGAAGGTTTGTAGTGCTCATCCCTGGAGGTGCCCAAGGAATTCCTGGATGTGACACTCAGAGCTCTGGGCTGGGGACAAGGTGGGGATGAGGCACAGCTTGGATTCGATGTCCTTGGAGTTCTTTTCCCACCTCAATCATTTGATGACTCCACGATTTTTACTCAGGCTGTTCCATTAATGAAGTTCCCGAAGAACTCTCCAAATTCTGGGATCCTCTTCCAGCCCATGGAATAATTGGCACCTGTGGAGAGGATCAGCCTTTCCTGAGGGTGGGAAGGGGCTCAGGTGGGACATGAGGCACATCCATCCCAAGGATGGGATTTTTCCTGCTCTAGCAACACCGGGCTTGGATCTGATGTTTAATTTCTACTGAAGTTGGAGCTGAAGGTTCCTCTCCTCAGAAAATAAACAATTCCCCAAAAGATTCCAAGCAATTTTCAGACCCAGCTGCTCTGAACTTCCAAACACTGTGAAATTTCCTGGTTTGTTGTTGTTCTGGGTTTTTGTTCAATGGAGAAAAAGAAGCGATTTCTGCCTCGAGGGACAGGATTTTCTCAGTGGCAAAACTCCCCCTCCTTTCCCCCAATCACCTTTTGATGGAAAACCGCTCCGCGAGAAATAAATATTCGCTATCAGCTTTCCTTGCTGATAATTGAATATCCATCAGGTTATCTGGCCCTCGAGCCCTCCTTGGGAACGCCGATCCCTGGCGGAGCTGCGGGAGGTTGAAATTAAAGGATTATTGTCACTTCTGATGGGTGTTTGGCTGCCACAATGCCACGGCCGAGAGGAAAATTGTTGGTTTATCTGCAGAGATTATCGGAGCCATCCAGATACCGCTCAGAGAGAATGGGCAAATCCACCCCGGCTCTGCAATCAAGGTCTTCCCAGGCTCCGGAACACACGTGAGGAGCTGGATAATGGATTTTTCCTCTTCCTCCCACCCCAGCTCTGTCCGTGGCAGCCTCGGGAATTGCAGCAGAGCTCTGCTGGACCCCTGCTGGATTTATTTGTGTTGGGGCTGCTGCGATTTTCCAAATTGGGCACCTGTTGGTCAGAAGGCTCAGGAGCCATGGGGAGCCAGAGCCAGGCGGGGCCTGGGCTGGCTGAGTGGGGTCATTTTCCTTCCCTTCATTTAAATTCACCCCCTTTGCCTTTCTGCTTTCGAAATATTCAGGAGATGGAAGGGAAAATTGCTCTGGTGGTGTTCACTGCTGCTCAGGGGTTCCTGCAGCTGGGGAAAAACAATCTCTCCCACATCCAAGAGTGCCAAAAATCCCAAAAAGATTAAAATTCAATGGATGGAGAGCCTGGAAAAGCACTGGGCACTGCTGTGGATTCACCTGGCAAGGCAGAGCCCCAGCGACCTTCTGTCAGCTCTGCCCTGCTGAGCCAAAAAAAAAAATTAAAATTGGCATTTAATTCTATTGTGCCCAAACTGGAGCCTTGTGCTGTCACCTCCCAAGTGGAGGAGGAAATGTCACAGCCCTGCCCCTTCCTGCAGGGGTGCCAACAACAGCAGTGCAAAGACCAGGGCTTTGGGAGCAAAATTTTCCTGAAAATCCTGGCAGATCCAGACTGGATTGGGGGTGTCAGAGTCCACAGCTCTCCCTGAGCTCTGGGATTTGGAATTGGGATTGGGAGTGCAGTGCTGAGGAGGTGTCAGATCCCACAGTGGAACTGTTATAAATAAGTTGGGAATAATTATGCTGTAAATAAGTTAATTACATTGTAATTGAGTTAATAATAAATTAACAGATAAATAAGTAACCATTATGATTGTTAAAAGGATTGTAGTTATTAAATTGAAATTAATTGTAATAACTCCTAAAACCTAAGAAAAAAGACATCTGTAAAACACAGTACTTTCCTGCCATGTGAAACCACCCCAGAACAAGCCCTGACCTGCCCTCCTGGGTGTTCAGAGATTGATATCAGTGACCATGGATAATCAATAAGGTTTCAATAAAGCCCGGAGAACCAATCAGATGATGGATCCAAAAANTACTGTTAGAAAGTTTGTTATTAATGAATTTAAAGGGTTGGAAAAAGAGTAGCTGTAGGTTAAAAGAAATATGGTCCTTACCTTACCATATGAAACCTAAGCAAAGCGCAGCCCTAAGTGAGGAGCCTTCTGGAATGTTCTAAGGCTGATGTCATTGAAGTGAGGTAACCACAACCAACCAATGAGGCTTCAAGAAAAGCCCTAAGGACTGATTGGCGCCTCACCCTTCATGCAAGCGAAGGGTCCAAAAGGGGACCAATCAAAATGGACTAAAAACAACATCAAAAGGGGGATCCACACCAGCACCAGGGGCCTTTCCATGGCCCCGAGGGAGAGTGACCATGGAGGGAGTGCTCCTGCTGCCCCAGGAAGGGGCCCCAGCGCCGGCGCGGCGGCTCCAGCGATCGGCGCTGCCCGGAGAGTTCCACCCGCCAGCCATCAGCTTCGGGCTGTACAGTAAAATCTGCTGAAATCACTGAAAACCGGCAGCGCCTTCCCGTTTTTATCACAGAACCTCCCCCCTCTGCTCTGCTCGGGGAGTGACCCCAGCCCTGCAGGGAGTGTGGAATGGGAGTGTTGGGATTCCTGTTTCTCCAGGCCCCACTCCCGGCGCTGGCACGGGATGGGTTTGTGCCGCCTCCAGAGGCTCTGGGAGCGCTTGGCACCTCGGGAGAGGCAGCTGCTGATAAGGAGAGATAAAGAGCAATAAATGGGGTTTGTGTTGGGGTGGGAATAGCCCCCTCCCAGCACCCTGAGCCCAGCACAGCCACAGGGGAGGAGTGGGAATGAGCTGAGGACATGGAAAATCCCCCTAGGACCCATCCTGGAGGAAAGGCAGGAGCTGAGGACATGGAAAATTCACCCAGGCAGGGCAGGAATCCCAGTCCCTCCTGCAGGCTCCCAAGAGCTTTTGTGCTCCAAAAGAGGCCCCAGGTGCTGCCCATGGAGGTGGAACATCTGCAGAGGCTCCTGCAGCTCCGCGCTGCCAAAACCCTGGATCTGAACGGCCTTGGGAGCTGCCCTGTTGTTATTTATCCATTTGCTGGAAAAGCAGAGCTGATCTCACTAGAAGTGCTTGAAAATGTGGTTTAATTCCGAGGAGGCCATAAATAAACCCCATTATGGGAGGTGCTGTAAACGGGCTCAGTTAAGCCTGGCACAGAGCTGGTGGCTCTGGGGAGATTTGCAGGGATCAATTCCACTCCAATTTCCCTAAAAAACCCCTCAGAAACTGGGATTTCGCTCCGGACCTGCAACTTTTCATATCCAAAGGGTTCAGAAGCTTCTCAGGAATGGAACAGCTGGAATTGTGAGGCTGCAGATGTGCCCCTGGAAGCTGTGGGGTCACTCTGGGTGTGCTGACCTGTGGGATTCAGGGAATGGTGACAATTCCCAGAATGTCACTTCAGGGACACCAGAACATCCTGAATCCCATTAAACTCAGGGCACTGGTGGCACTGGGATATTTTTTTATGGCTCTTTTATGACCCTTGTTTATCTTTTTATGACCCTTTTTGCTGGTGGGTGGCTCCCAAAATGTGCCAAATGCTTGGAAATTTGGTGGAATGAGGGGTCAGAACACGGATCCCTCCAGGTCAGGTTTTCCTGTGAGAGATTTTTCTGCTTCCCAACCCATCAGAGAAGCTGGGATGGGGAAAGACCTTTGAGGAATGAGGGGTGGGATTTTCCAAGGAAAGGAGAGGCTTTGCTGAGCCTGGCCCAGTGCTCTGAGCCCAGCACAGCCACAGGGGAGGAGTGGGAATGAGCTGAGGACATGGAAAATTCACCCAGGATCCATCCTGAAGGAAAGGGGAATGAGCTAAAAACATGGAAAATTCACCCAGGATTTTCCCAGAGGAAAGGCAGGAGCTGAGTGGGGCTTCCAGAGGCTGCAGGATCAGTGGGAGATTCCTGCTCCCAGCTGGGACTGAAGGGGAGAAGGGAGGAGTTTCTTCTTGGATCAGACAGGGCTCAGTTTTCCAACCCATCCCTATTCCCAAGCAAAGCATTGAGTTTGGATAACGTTCCCATCCCAAATCACCAAATTCCCACTCTCACACTCCCATAGGTGCTCAGCACTGATATTTTCCTGAAATCCCTCTTCCCAGAATTCCCATAATCCCAAAATCCCTGGTGCTGAAGACTGAGGTGTAAATCCAGAGGAGGCAGAGTTTGGGAACAGGTAACAATTCCCTAAATCCCTGTTCCCAGGGTTCCCATAATCCCAAAATCCTGGTGTTATTTAGTGCTGAGGAGCAGGGTGTAAATCCAGAGGAGGCAGAGTTTGGGAACAGGTAACAATTCCCTAAATTCCTGCTGGGATCTGTGCTGAAATTGGTGCCCATGGCCCCATTCTGGGTGGGAGTTGTGTTATTTTTGCCCTGGTTTTATTCCTTTCAGCCTCCTTTGGATCCTAACCCAGTTCCCAGCCAGGGATAACAGGGATCCTGCTGCTTCCAGGAGCAAATGGAATGGGATGAAGGGAGAATGAGGCTGGGATTTGTTTTAATGGATTTCTATAAATAGCTTGGCTGGCTGCGAAACGCCCCTGATTATTCCCAAAAAAAGCCTCATCTGGGCCCTCCCAGGGGGAGATACCCATGGATGGATCCCGCTGGCACTCCCTGGGAATGTTGGAGGGTGTCGCTGTGCTGTTTGGGGATTTGGGTGACAAATTGTGTGAGGACACTTTGGAACATGGAGGAATTCAGGGATTTGGGTGATTCCCTGAGGGTTTGATGATCCCTCAAGGATTCCTGGGCTTTTCCCTTTAGCTCCACAATTCCAGCCATGGGATGAGGCTGTGTTGTTACCAGAGCAGGCCAGAGTGTCAGTCCTGTTTTTCCAAGCTGGTTCTCCCAGCAGGGAGGTGGGATGGGATTGGATGGGGTGCTGGATTTAGGATGAGCCCCTTGGGAAGGCAGGAATGGCCTGGAGGGAAGGCAGGATTGATCACCTGGAGATAAATCCCAGGAAACCCTGCCCTGACCTGGAATCAGGAGCTCATTAGGAATTAATTAACTCTGATGAGGAAACATCTTCGTTCCTTGCTAAAATCTGTCTCTGGAATGCATTTTCCTTCTCCTTGACGTTTCTGTCCTCGCTCTTGGAGTATGGGAATGAGCTGTAAGTTCCCTCTGAAATGACTAATAGGATCCCTACCCTAATTCCATCCCGGGATTGGAATGACGGGATCAGTGCCCATGTTCTCCCTTCTTCCTTTCTTCTGCTTCAAAGTGAGAGGCCAAAAATAAAGGGAAAAAGGGGGGAAAAAGAGAAAAGAGAAAGAGAAAAGCAAGATACTTTTGGATTTAAACTCCATGGAAGTTGTCGTGTTCAGGACTGAAATCCCCTCTCCTGCTCCCGACCGTGGAAATGCTCCTGACATCCCAACTCCAGGGGATTTAGGCTGGAAGTTTTCACTCCCCTGGAATGTTAATGGCTCTAGGGCTCATCATTCCCTTGGGATCTGTAAATCCTGGCCAGAATTAGGAGGTGCTGGGTAGATTTCAGGGTTTCCTTGCCCTGGAGCAGCCCAGGGAATGGGATGGGAATGATGGAAGAACTTCGGGAATTCTGCTGTGCCCAGGGAAGGGGAATCATCTCCCTGTTCCCTCCACAGGCTGAGCCTTGGTGTCTCCTGTGAGGAGAAAAAAAAGATTTCTATTTTTAATGGGATTTTTCTTGGGGTTTTTTGTTTGGTTTGCAGGGTCAGGGTTTGGGGTTTTTTTGGTGGGGGGATTTTTGGGGGTTTTGTCTTGATTTGTTTTGAATTTGGGTTTTTGTTTGGGTCATTTTTGTTGAAGGAGGGATGGAGACACAAACTGGACACCCTGAAGATTGAAATCTTGGGCAGAGCCTTGAAGAAAGGAAAATTCTGCTTCCTCCTTTCCCTTAGTTTTGAACCCCATCCCTGGCATTTTGCTGCTGAACCGTGGGAGGGTGAGCCTGGAGCAGCCACAGGGTCCTTCATGCCTGTGTTCCTCGGGAATTCATCCAGTGGGAATTCACCCACTGGGAATTCACCTCCAGGAATTCACCCAAAGGGGATTCACCCACCAGGAATTCTCCTGCCAAGAATTCACCAGGCAGGAATGCACCTGATGGGAATTCACCCAATGGGAATTCACCCACCGGGAATTCACCTGCCAAGAATTCACCAGTCAGGAATTCACCTGCTGGGAATTCACCTCCAGGAATTCTTCTGCCCAGAATTCACCAGTCAGGAATGCACCTGCACTTGATGGGAATTCACCTTCAGGAATTCACCCGCTGCTGCCCTGGGCAGGACCGTTTCCTCTCTCTGCCCTCCAGGCTTCCAAGGCTGGTGACAGATTCAGGTCCTGGGAAAGTTGCAGGGATGAGAGGATGTTCCCAGGGAGCCAGAAGTTGTTGTTTGCTCCAGTGGTGGAGAAAAAAGTCCTGACCCTGCTCTGACCTTTTTCCAGCCCTCTCCAGAGTTATCCCAGAGATCATGTGGAGCCTTCCACATCCCTGGCCTTTGGAAGGGGCATCCAGGGTTCCTGTGGCTTTGGGGGCAGAGCTGCTTTTCCCCCGGAATCCTTCAGTGAGGCTCTGCCCTTCCACAGGATTTGGTTTCTTTGGAGACCTGGGAGCAAATCCTTCAATGGGAATCTGTTCTTCCACAGGATTTGGGTTTTTTCCCTGGAGAACTGAGAGAAAACCTTTAAATGAGGCTGTAGTCTTCCACAGGATTGGGTTCCTTTGGAAAACTGGGAGCAAACCCTTCAATGAGAGTCTGTTCTTACCCAGGATTTGTTTTTCCTGGGAAAACCAAGCACAAACCCTTCAGTGAGGCTTTGCCCTTCCACAGAATTTGGGGTTTTCCTTGGGAAACTGGGAGCAAACCTTTAAATGAGGCTGTGGCCTTCCACAGGATTTGGTTTCTTTGGAAAACTGGAGGTGTTTTGGTTTGAAAAGACAAGTGTCTGCTGAGGAAGGCAGGAGCCTCCCTTGAAGTGGAAAATGTAAACCCCCTCCCTCCCAATTGTTATAAATTTAAAATTAAGGGGCTCCCAGGCAAAGACATGAGAATAGGAATAACAGTCCTTTCAATAGGAAAACTAAAATAAAATGCAGTAGCACCAAACCCTGCCAGAGTCAGGATCCAGGCTGGCAGCCTGGCAGTCAGGGTGTGGGGAGCAGGGCCAGGAGATGGTGGCTGCAGCCTCCTGCAGGGACAGGGGTGGCTTTGGTGGAGCAGGGATCCTGCAGAAGGGTGGAGTTTTCCTCTGCAGCTGCAGTGGCAGCGTGGAAGGGTCTGCTCTTCCTCTGGGAATGCAGTGGGAAAGGGCTGCCTGTGCTTCCCTGAGCCTCCCAATTTATCCAGGTGGGGATGCTGGGCTCCTCCCCCCTGAGTGCAGCATCTCCCCAGGGAATGATGGAATTTGATCAGTCCTGCGGGGAGACTTGATGGGCCATGGACAGGAGAGATCTCCCCGGAGGGAAGGATGGGTGTGGGAGAGAGAAAGAACCCTGCCCCAGCTGCTTTGAACAGATGGGAACAGAATCCAGACTGTTCGTTACAGCTTGCATTGCAACCTAAGACAGGCAGAAAACCCTTCAGTGAGGCTCTGTCCCTCCACAGGGTTTGGGATTTTTCCTTGCAGAACCCTTCAGTGAGGCTCTGTCCTTCCACAGGCTTCTGTTCCTTTGGAAAACCAGGGACAAACCTTCAAATGAGGCTTTGCCCTTCAACAGAATTTGGGTTTTTTTCCTTGGAAAACTGGGAGCAAACCTATAAATGAGGCTGTGGCCTTCCACAGGATTGGGTTTCTTTGGAAAACAGGGAGCAGACCTTCAATCAGGCTCTGGCCTTCCACAGGATTTGGTTTTTTCTGTATAAAACCAGGAGCAAAGGTTTGTGAAGGTGGGGATGGATTTCCAGCCCCTCTGGTGATGTGGGGGAACTTCCCCCTTCCTTCTTCCCTATCCCATGGATGTTTCCAAGGATGCCAGGGATGGATTAATGACAGGAATAATTCACCCCTGAAGACTCAGGGGAGCCTTGAGTTGATGTTTTAACTTTTTCCAGCAGAAAACCCTCTGGAGGCCACTCCGAATGAATTCCTGGGAATTAGGGTGGCTCTGCACTTCCAAGGGATCCATTCCCTGTTGGAAAACACGGATTTCTTCACTTTTTTATTCCAATAAAAATGTTTCCTCACTGATTTCAGTGACATTTTCCAGAGAAGCTGAAAACTCTGAGGTTCTCATTAAAAAAAAACACCAAAAAACTGCAGGAAACTTTTTTTTTTTTTAAGAATTCTGTAAATCTAAATTTCTGTAGGATTGATGAATAAAAAGTTTAATATTCAGGTGTATATTTCCTAAATTTAAATATATAAATATGGAGCACTCCACGTTTTCCTGGGATTTTTAACATTAAAAATGACATTTTTTATCTGAGCCCGGCCTGGCAGTGACAGCTCCGAGGAATTTCAATCTCATCCCAGCTCCAGTTCTGCTCAGGCCCCACCTGGCAGATATTTCCATCCCCTGTTCCCAAAAATCTTTGGAAAAGGAGTTTTTCCAGTCTACTGCAGGAAAGGCTCAAATGATTCCTGTCTGGGTATTCCAGGATGGAGGAAAATCCCTCATTTCTTATGCTGTCCCCAAATCTGACGAGCCCTGCCTCTTCCCTTTGTGTTTATGGTTTTCCTTGGATTCATCCCCCACTCTCTCCCTGCTTTCCCAGTAAATTCCTTCCTGGAAAAATCCATCCTTTAAGCATGGAATAGCAAAGCCATAGAAATTCCTGGTGCTGGTTCAAAACCCCGCTAAAGCCAGGCCCAGCAGCAGTGACAAATTGGCTCATTAGGGGACGTTAATTCCCTGTCATTTATTTTAGGGAGTGACGGGAAACTGAGGATTCCCTTTGCCCTGGGGCTCGTGGAGACGCCGCTCCCAGGGCAGGGAGAGGTCACCGGCTCCCGGGAGGATGGAGCTCAGCCTCAGGAAAAGAAGGAATGAGGAGAAAATTAATTAATGCACCCAGGAGCCTCTGGAAGAGCAGCAAATCCAGCTCCCTCTGCCAGGGGAGCTCAGCATTCCGTCCTTCCCAGCAGGAATTCTGTGTCTGTGAGGGCCATTCCTGGAGCATCCACCCCCACGGGATCATCCCAAACTCTCTGCATGGAAAACCACCCTCAGACTCTTCCAGATGATTTATTCTTTTTTTTTTTCTTTTTTTTTTTTTTTTGCCTTGGCAGGGAATTGTGTCCTCCTGGATTTACCTGAAATTCTTTCAAGGAAGCTCCCAGAGCCTTTTCCTCTCGGATATCCCAGGTATCAGCCCCAGACTCCTCCAGGGGAGGTATCTGATGGGATTTTTCAGTTTTCATGGAACCTGCATCCCCCAGAGCCTTTTCCTCTCTGATTTAGGCACTTGTTATCCCAGGTATCAGACCCAGGCTCATCCAAGGAATCTGCTCTGGAAGAGTTTTTTCTTTAGCAGGGAATTGTGTCCTCCTGGATTCACCTGAGATTCCTCCAAGGAGCCTTTTCTGCTCTGATATCCTGGGAAGCAGCCCCAAACTCCTCCAGGGGAGGTACCTGATAGGATTTTGCTCTTTCTATGGAACTTGCATCTCCCAGAGCCTTTTCCTCTCCAATTTAGGCACTTGATATCCTGGGAAGCAGCCCCACATTCCTCCAGGGAATCTGCTCCAGGTGGTTTTTTTTTGCCTTGGCAGGAACTTGTGTCCTCCTGGATTCACCTGACATTCTTCCCAGGAATCTCCCAGAGCCTTTTCCTCTCTGATTTAGGCACTTTTTATCCTGGATATCAGCCCCAGGCTCATCCAGGGAAGGTACCTGAGATGGTTTTGCTCTTTCCATGGAATGTGCATCCACCAGGATTTATTGACTCCTCCCAGACCTCTCCCAGAGCCTTTTCCCATCTCCTGGAAGGAGCTGAGATCCCAAACCTCAGGAGCCTGGGACTCCTCCAGGGGAGGGATTTTGCCAGGTCACAATAAAAACACCAAGGAGAGGGAGGAGGGATCCAGGCTCTGCACGCCCAGGAATTGTTTCCATTCAGGCCAGGATTTGGGATGGCACCCGGGGTGCCAGGCTGGGAATCAGAGCTGGGATCAGTTCCTGAGCTCAGGCTGACGTTTCCTCCAGGCCAGGAATGCCTCTGACCCTCAGGATGAAGGGAATAGCTGGGAATTCTCCCCAGCCTGTGCTGGCTGTGCACTTTTCCCAGCTCACACAGCACATTTCCCACTCCATAAATTTGTGGAGTAAATAAATTATTCATGAAGGAATTATTTTTTCCCCTTAAATCCATTAGAAACGCCATGATTTAATTTGAATCCTTGATGAGCTGGGCACTGCTGAGAACTCTTTTAGTGGCTCCTGGATTCCCAAATCTGCCTGGAGAAGCTGCTCAGACCCACTGGGAAAGGGATGGAACCACAGGGAATGTTCCTGGGGCATCTCCCATTCCACAGGGCTGACAGAAGGGGTTTTGATCTGATATTTTCACACCCAGATTTATAAATCAAGACCTGGAGATCCCAGCTGAGTGTCGTGGGGCCTGGGCTGCTCAGCAAATCCCATTTTTGGGGTGTTGGGAAAGGGAAGTTTTGTTTTTATGTTGGAAATCCCATTGTAGGGCTGGGTTTGGGATTGAAACCCAGGGTTCCTGGGGTCACAGGATGCTCTGGCCCTTCCTCCTCCTCCTCCTCCAGCAGAAAGGGGATCCCATCCAAAGGAGAAGGGCACAAACCAGGGGAGAGTTTGGGATTTGGGAAGAAGTTCACTGGAGCTTTCCTGTGTTCCCAGGAGTGGCTGTGCCTGGAAATTCATCCCCAGTTCCCTGTGAGCACGGGGATGAGCCTTGGTGTTCCTCTGCCCAGCCTGGGGGCTGGGACTGAAGCCCAGCCCAGCTCAGATCCCAGTCCAGCTGCCCTGAGGGATGGACGGCACCTCCCAACCACTCCCAGGCGCCGCTTTTCCACCCAACACCTCCTTTTTTGGAAATGCCGGTGTTTTGGAAGAGGTGCCAGCTGCTTTTTCTGGCAGAGAAAAGGAGCAACGACCCCGTGCTGGGGGCAGGGGACACCTGGAGAAGGCGCTGCCTTGGCCTCTGAGCCGGGCTTGGCGTTTTCCCATCTCAGGTGTCCCCAGAGCTGCAGCAGCTGAGCTGGGACCTGTGCCAGGGCCCCCACCCCATTCCCTTAAAGCACCCCTTGGATTGCAGCCCCCTCTTCTCCACGTGGGAATGAGGCCGATGGGAAGATCCCGATGAAATAAATGGGGAATGGTTGGAAGGAATGGCAAATGGAGACTTGGATCTCTTAATTAAAAAGAAATAATTTCTAGGGAGTGAACAAAGCTGGAGGTGTTGCCTCCTCCTGGTCCAGTCTGGAGCTCCTCCAGCACCAAACTCAGGCTGGATTCTCCTTGGGGAGGGATTCTGGGACCTCAACAAATGGCTCCTTCTCCTGGGAATGGCCTGGGATTCTCCTGGATGTGATTTCCACGCTGGGATGTCTGATGAGCAAGGAGTGGATTCCAACCCCAGGGAATGGGACCAAACTCCCTGAAATAACCCCAGGAGGTGGCAAAATCCTGCTGGATTTGGAATTAGCCCTTTGGTGCCCCTGCAACCCCACAGCAGCTCATCCCCTCCTCCCTTCCCTGCCAGGATTGCAGCATTGGGCAGCTGGAATTCTGCTCCCAAGGCCTGGAAGTTTTCCCTGCTCAGCAGCTGAGCTCTGCTGGCTGCACCCCCAACCCTGCTGCTGCTCCTGCTCCTGCTCCAGCCCAAGGGGGCCTCAGCTCTCCCCAGATTTTCAAGATCTTCTCTGATCCAAGAAAACTCCAGTCCAGAGCCCCCTCACACCTGGCCCCCTCTCCCCATCCCTGAAGGAATTACCCTGCACAAAATCACCTCACTCTTCTTTTTTTTTTTTTTTTTTTTTTTTTTTTTTTTTTTTTTTTTTTTGGCATCGCTTTTTGGCTTCCAGGATTGGCGTCTGGATTTTCTTTGTTCTTCTCGTTTTGTTTTTTTGTGACCTTCCACCTTCTCAGGGAGCTAAAAATATCCCTTTTCCTCCTCATTAGCAGCCAGCAGCTCTGCCTGAATTGTTCTTGGAGGTCTCCCTGCGTTTCTCAGCTGCTTCCATGAAATTTTGTGTCGGAGTCGACCTCTGCTCGTTCTCACTCTAATGGGGAGGCAGCGAGAAGCCACAGCTCTGCCAAAAGGTTTTACTAAGGAATAAAACCAGCCAGCCTGGCATCCACAGAGCCAACAAACCCCCATCCCCGTGTCCCCAAGCCAGCAGCACACGGAGTCACACCCAAACTGATGTTGGATTTGGGAAAGAAATCAACCCTGACCCACTGCAGTCCCTGAAATGAACAGGGCACGAGGGGCCCCGTGCAGATTTGTCACCTCTGGAGGCAGGAGCTGAGGGAAAATCATCAAACTGGCACTGGAACCCCTAGAAAAGCAGTGGGACACGGGCCAGGATGGGACACAGCCCACGGACACAGCCCTGGCACCAGCACAGCCACCTGTGATGTCCCCTCTGTCCCAGGGCCAGGGCACTGCCAGCTGTGATGTCCCCTCTGTCCCAGGGCCGGGGCACTGCCAGCTCCAATGTCCCCTCTGTCCCTGGGGGAACTGGGACCTGCTGGGAGCAGGACAGCCCCGGGTCCCAGCCCCAGAGCTCCAGGAGTGCTGGGACAATGCTCTGAGGCACAGGGTGGGGGGACTGTGGGGCCTTGAGGGTCCCTGGGAGTCCCTGCCAGCTCAGGATCTGCTGTGATTCCCTGATTTTAAAAGGGTTTGAGCCCGTGTGGCTCCTCCTGGGAACCTGAACTGGGAGTTTGGAGTCTGTGTGGTGGAAAATATCACGGTCAGGACCTTCCTGGGTGTCCTGGTTTGAAG
>VZTR01010729.1:826291-854214 GCA_013400775.1 Chaetops frenatus | reverse complement strand
AAAAAAAATATATATATATAATCCCTATTTAAATCATCTTGTTCCTTTCAAAGTTACCTAGTTTGATATTGTACCAGTGTTTGTAGCAGCACCCTGGTGTGTGTGCTGTCTAAAATGCTTTACTGTAGCTTAATCAGCTAAACACTCTTTGTTTAAATCCTTATCTTCCTCAGCTTTTCCCCCAACTGCTGAGCACCTGCTGAGGGCTCCCATAATTATCCTTGTGATAGGGAGACATAAAGGATGAGGCACAATGTGTGTGATAGAAGGGACACACACATGGCTGAAACCTCAAAGGATGGCCACACTTCCCATCTGAATTCTTCCTCCACCTCATCTTCTGTGAAAAGAAACTCAGAATACAGCATTGAATAGTTTTATTGGAGTTTGAGTGAATAAAAACCAATCTTCATTACTGAAACACTGAGTGTCACTTTTTTGTCATGCAAAATGAAGGCAAAGAAAGGAACACAAATCTGCATCTACCTGTCCTTCACTCATTACATACTGAATTTCCAGTGTGGGCCATTTTTTTTTTTTTCAGGATTTAATTCCATTGCATCTCCCATACTGGGCTCTGTTTCTTCCTACACAGAGATCCAGCCACTCAAACAGAAAGATTCTACCCTAAAAGCAAACACACACTTGTGCAGAAAAGCTTTCTCAGCTGGCACATCCTCCGCAGAACAGTGGGATTTAACCAACCACCTTGCTGCTACAAAACATTCAGTCGCTTCAGGGCTTGCACAAGCTTGTTCTTGTCTCCTGTCATCCCATTTTAAGCTCCTTTGTAGCTCAGAAACAGCACAAGAAACATCCTTTTTCCCCCATTCCTTTGGCACAGCAGCAGTGCTGGGCTGACACCTCTGCTTCCCTCAGCCTGCAGGATGAGCAGGGTGCCCTGAGCTGCTCTAGGCAACCCCAGGAGTGCAGGGGACACAAAAACAAATGACAAATACACACAAAAATGCTGCAAAACAGCTCAGGTACCAAACAGCTCTGTGGGTCACCATCTACAAAATGACTCCCATTTCTCAGAAAGCTTAAGATTGGTTTGATTTCATGCTCAGGAACCAAACCTACTAAAATAGAGATCCTTCACTAAAAATAGAGTCAGATTTTCCAGCTTAGTATTTATTTGCATGTAATTCTTCCTTAAAGTCTTATTGATTTTAAGAAGAAATATTCTTGCTCATCTCACTAATTTACTCAAAGGAAATTCTTTATCCTAAGTGTAGTCCAAATGGGATAGAGAGAAGATTCTCATCCCTTGGCAGAATTTTTCACAACATCTTGGTTGTCTTGTATGCAGAAATACCATTATGATTGATTTTCTCCCTTCTTTCTTGTCTAGGCACTTCATGTCTCTAAACATATTATGTGAACCACAGAGATTTTCTCTTTGGTCAAAATTCACAGGTTTTGAGAAATGAAATTTAGAGAAGTTCCAGATTACAGATGGCAACTGTCAGTTTTGTTTATGCTTTTAAGACTACCTTTAAGGGAAACATTCCTTAATCAGATTTCATGTGCTTTGCCCATTACATCTCTGCAGTATTGCTGATGTGGGAAATCCACCAGCAGGAAGAGTTTCTCCTTCAAATATAAAGTTGTTTTTTTGTTTGGTTGGTTCTTTTTAGGTTTGTTTTCTTGTTCCCCCCCCCCCAAAAAAAAAAAAAATTCCTTTGTGCAAGCTGCCCAACACGAGCTTTTGAATGATGGCAGAACCTTCACAATATATTTGAACAAACAATTCAAGGGATTACAAACACAAGGCTACAAATAGATTGCCAGGGAATCAGAGAATGGCCTGAGTTGGAAAGGACATCTGAGACCATTTGATTCCAACCCCCTGCCACCATCCCAGGTTGCTCCAAGCCCCATCAAGCCTGGCCTTGGACCCTTCCAGGAATGTGGCAGACCTGTGCCAGGGCCTCCCCACCCTCACATGGAAGAATTTATGCACAATATCCAACCTAAACCTACTCTCAGTTTGAAGGGCAAGAAGTTTGGCTTCTCCAGTTGTGGAGATAAAGCAGGCAAGTGCAGCCTCACCAAACAGGGGACACAGTCCCACAGGGTGAAACAGGACCCAGCTGGGAGTGGGGACCTTTCACAGGGTCTGGGCAGAGACAGGACTGGGCTCAGGCTGTGCAAACTCCACCTTCCTGCTGGAGAGACCAGAGCAGAGATGAGCCTGGAGACAAGGAACCCACAACAGCTCCGAGGTTCTTCCAGGAGAAGCCACCCACAGGCCAGGCCAGCAGGAGATGTGTTGGGTTCAGGTATTTCTGTGGCACAGCACAGGCAAGAGCCCCAGACCAACAGGCCCCAGGTTATCCTCATCAGGGTAATTAAGGCTCATTAGTGCAGCCATGGCCTGACACAAACCAGCCAATGCTGAGTCCCCAGGGCACTATTTAACAAAAAGTGAACATGGAGCAGGGACTGTTCCCTGTTTCCCTGGCTCTCACACCAACATCTGTTTCAGTTTAAGGCTGTATCAGTTTCCATTACCAGGATTTTAACTTGGAGCTCTCTGGAAGGGTTCAAAAGGAGCATAAGGAAACTCTTAGCATACTTTTAATAGCAGACACTTGATCAATCAGAGAACTAATATAAATTACATAACTGGACAGGAAAACAAATTCCAAGCATTATAATTTATCCTGCAAAGGATCTTTAACACACTTATCATCATGAGCCAAGGGAAAGAGGAAAGCATGACTCACTCACCACTGATAATATCTCAAATTAGGATTGAGCCCAAGTAATCATTGAGGATGCAGAGCAGTCTGAAATTTTAAACAGAAATGCTGTTTTCAAATTATACAGTACCAGCTGCAGCTGACCAGCTTGCACACACTCTCAGTATTAGCTTTTCTATGGTATCTTCTGTTAAATAATTTTCTGCAAATAGGAATGAGAATGACATCAAGGAGCACACTTGTGTATCCTGTTAAAATATGATTAGAGATGCAAATCAATTAACTCATTTAGCAGAAAATGTGTGTGAATCTATGATGACCATTTCAAAGCACAGCTGTTGTTGTAAGACAAGAACAGGTCAGTTGTAAAAGAAAAGCTGTTCAGGATATCTGGGTACCAAAAGAGTTGATAAATGAAGGAAAGCACCAAGAATCCATTATGGAATGGGCTCATTTTTCTGTTCTATCAGGAGAGAAGGTGGTGACTAACAAAGCCCACGCTCAAAGCACAAGCATCAAAACAAGAAAACAGAAGAGCATTTAAATTCTGTGTTCCCAGACAGATTTCTTTGTTGCAGACACTTGCTCAGTTCACAGATAATCCCTGTTTTCACACAAACCAACCTCTGAGCAGGACAATTGTCCCCGTTGAAGTCCAGCTCCCCAAACAAAGCTCTCCCCCAGGCCTCCCTGTGGTTTTCCTACCTTTGCAGTGTCTGCAAGGTTGTTACAACACAATAAACTCTCCTCTCATACCATTCAGTTGCCTCAGTCATTACTAAAGGATATTAACAAAGACATTTTGGAAATGTAAGGTAAAAGGGACACTTTATAAGAAAGATGTTATAGAAGTAGCACAGTTTATCTACACTTTTGCAGAGCTTTAGAGGCAGCCCATTATAAAGAGCAAATTTACAAAGTTGCCTTAAAATATCTGAGTTACTGAAGTAGATTAATAAAAGCAGATTTCAAATCAAAGGAGACTTGCAAGTGGGAATAGTTTTGAAGGAGTGCAGCAAGTACAGGAGTGGCACAAGAATCAATATGAACACTATTCTTTTTACTATCTCTTAAGACTTATACAGTGCCACGTGGACTGTAGTGACAATATTCACTTAAAGTACAAAGCAGGGGCAGTCAGCATCAAGCAGGGCTTACAATTCACATGCAGAGAGGGTTCACTCTGCTCCAAAGGGGACAGTGATGGAAAACAAAAAGGAAAATAACATTTTAATGACTTATATCCTACAGAGATGTGCAGCAGAAAGATCTGTTCCTAAGAACAACTGTATTATTGCTTCAATTTACTATTTGGTTACCAAATTCTAACCAAAGGAAAAGAACATTTTGTGGTACATTTGTGAAGCTCAATTTATATAATGAGTTTCTTTGTTTGAAATAAATAGAAGTCAGAAGAGCATAAGGCAATAACCAGAAGCACATCAGTGCTGTAAAAGAGTGCCAAAGACACCCCATAAAAATTAGTAAAAATTAATATTTATAGCAAGAACATGATTTATTTATCACTTATGCTGGACAATAACATATGCCCTGTCTGAAATGCTATACATTGGGTTTAATGAGTTTGATGACCATTGTCATCTGGACAGGATTGTGGTTCATATTCACAGCTTCTGGAAGCAACAAACTCACGGCCCTGTTACCCTGGACAATGAGAGGTCCATACAAAACCTTCTTAATTACATTTTCAACGTGTAGACTGATGCACACAGTGAACATACAGAGGGTTTAAACAAAATCCTCACACTGCAGTTACCTGAGCTCTCCCACCATTACATCCACTTCATTTTTCACCATCACACGTTTTCTTTTACACTCAATAGTCATTGCTCTTGATGTTGAATAATCTTTGGTCATTGTACAGAAGTGGTAATTACCAGTACCATCAAAAAGCAGCAGCCAAAATCACATATTTATAAAATCCACCTGTGGCATGAAAACCCTCAACTTTTACACCCTGCTTTCTAGCCANTTTTTTTTTTTTTTAGTTCCTCCTCTTTCTGACAGACAGGGATTTCAGCAGCCAAAAGCCAAAATCTTCAACTTCACCATTAACATTGACCACAAACCACAGCTCCACGGACGGTACCAAAGCGACCTCCCCTACAAAGGCACGAGGTTCGGGCAGCACCGCGCACCCCTTACCTTGCCCTGGAGCCTCCGGAGGAACAAGGACCTTCTCCCACCGGGATTCCTCCTCCCGGGAGCGGGCAGGCACCGAGCGGGGTCCGTCACCACCAACTCCGACATCGCTCAGCCATGCGCTGCTAAGCAGGGAAGGGCAGCAGGGCTGGGGCAGGAGGACTCTTTATGCCCCCTCCCAGCAGCTCCCGCAGGTATCCCTGGGGCTGCACAGGTGTCCCTGGGGTTGTACACGTGTCCCTGGAGCTGCACAGGTGTCCCTGGGGCTGCCCAGGTGTCCCCGAGTCCGTGCAGGTGGCTCTGGCAGCTGCAGGTCATTGTTCCTGATTTCCCCCAGGTGTGTGCAGATCCCATCACCGCTCATCAGCAGCCCCTCGAGCTCAGCCTCACCCACCCACCCACCATCCCAACCATCCTGTGTTTGCTTTGTCCTGCAAGTCCTGCCTTCATTTTGGGCCTAAATGTGTGGATTTTTTTCCTTTTTAACCTGGCTCTATTGAAGTATAAAGTATTAGTTTAAATTCACCTCAGCTGTCTGGATCAGTGACCTGGCCTCTTCATTATCTGTCTTTGTGTAATCCACAGTAATTATCTTGGACGATTTCATGTTTTCTTCAAGCTCATTGATAATGTGTCAAGCAGTGAAGGACAAAGAACCAATTACATTAGGATCCTATCAGAAAGTTTTCAGTTGGATGACAATTTCCCTCTGACTTCCCAGTTATTAATCCATTAAATGTATTACTTCAATTTCTTCATACATCACTGCCTAGAATATAATGATTCCTCATTAGAATATTTTTCTCTTAATTAAAAATTCCTAATTTTTACTCATGAATTACTAGAAAAATAATTTTAAGAATTTACCAAAAATGTTCTGATTTTTAAACTAATCCCATAACACAGGCAAGTTAAAAAGCTCTATTAGGATGTTACTCATATTTGCTTTTTTATAGCATGTTGCAATTGATCAGGAATTTATACTAATAATGAGAAGCTTGTGATTTGTAACACACAGTTGAATATTACTGTCTCCTACTTGGCATAATAGTAATTTTTCTATTATAACTATATAGAAGTCTGGATCAGTTATTGTTTTAACAGAAGCCTGATTGTGCAAGCTAATGAAAGAAATTTCCAACACTTTATGTAAAAAGTAAAATAAAAACATTATTTCCAATGAGTAGATAATCCATTTAAACTGAGACTGAAATTATTTGATTTTTTTTCTGAGGTTACAGGATACAATACAGTTTTCCATACAATGAAAGAATGCTCATTATTTTAAATAAAGTCAGGCAACTAGGTGGACCACAATGTGGCCTAAGCAGTGGTGCTAAAGTTGAATAAAAATGCCCTCAAAACCATGGTTTAAGGGTTATTTCCAAGTTAGTACTTTTAGATTCCCCTTTCAAATGTGCAACTCATTATATCAAAAAGCAGGACTATGCAGGACACCCTGATGGACTGGTGCAGTGCCTTCCACAAGGATGGAATTCTCTGTAACTCTTTGAACAACAAGAGCAGGAACGAAAATAGTACTGATTAATGTCAGAAGTTGGTAAGTTACATGCACACACACACAGTTCTTTGAATGTATTCCTGTTCCTGCAACACAATAGACTGCAGCAGTAACAAGACATCAAGTGCAACAATAAATATGTCCCTTTTTCTTTCACAATGAATCACATTTTAAGTATTTTGTGTTATTTTTTTCTGTTACACAAAAACTAAAGAGAAAGCAAAAGGAAATTATTTAAATTGATAGCAAAAATATCCACTCCAAATATAACTTTCAGTTTCTGACTGCTAATTTTTTCCTACCTTGTGCACAAATGTTGAGAGTAGCATCTGCATGTGCCCCACAGGCTGTTTTCTCAACCATTTCCCCACAGAAACCACTTTGCAGATTTTCATTGACATGAGTAGATTTTTCTCCAGGCCCAGAAAGCCTGAAGGACCAGACCTGTCATCTGCTCAGAAACACCATTTGGTTTTTCATTTACAGGGACAAACTGTGACATGAAATTAGTGGGAGACAAATCCATACCTCTGTGCTGGCCCTGCAGTTGCTCACTGCAGGTTCAAAGGATGGAGCAAAGGTTGGACAGCTCGTGTCTTTTCCACATTTCTGGGGCACAAAGCAAAGGGATGTGAAGATTTTGATTTCTACACGAATGTGGCAGCCAACAGAGCACAATGAATACAGATTTAATGTGCTTCTAGTCAAAGCTAGCACAGACCTTTACTCTTCTGCTGATTAACACAACGGATCTCAGGTTCTCACCACTAAAGAGAGAGAGAAAAAAAACAAAAGTACGAAGTTGTGTTACCTGCAATAATCTTTAAATTGATTTCAGCGTCTTTCTCACAGCATCATGTTTCAATTTGTTTCTGCACTTACTTTGAAATTAGATGTTAACCAAATTACTTGTAAAGAAACAGTGAATTTTGACAGAATATTCTCTTCAAAATCCATTGTAATTCAGTTTGTTCTTCACTGAACACCATAAATTAGTATTTACTTCATTTTTGTGGGGAACAAGGAGCAATGTTTTTAATAATCAACATTTTGGAAGCTTTCCTTCACATTTTGAAGTGGAAAAACACACATAGTAACAGCCATAGAGTAGCAGCAGCTTTATTCAGAGAGTGGTGGTGGTGAACCAACTTACATTTGTTTCTTACAGTTACAAGCAATGCAGATTGCAGGTGTTTGCACTGACATTTGCTTGAAATGAAAATATACTTCCAAGCAAATATGCACTATCAGGCATCTTTAGCAGTCACTCTCACCATTTTCTTTCACATTTTAAACACACGGGTGCAGGGAAAGAAAACATAATTGAGCCATATTAGCAATCATTTTACAAATGGCTTTAGATGATGAGGATGTTCTTTGACATTTTGTAGAGGAGCTGGTTGGGTGGCAGAAGCGAGCAGAGCTGTTCACAGCTGCCTTCTGGCTCTGCTCCTGTTCCCTCCTCCCTGCACTCCCTGCACACCTCCAGCTCAGCCGCACGGCAGCGATTCCTCACAGCAGCCCAGAGAGCCAGAATTGTCTCTTTGTTTCCCAGCACCCAGCCCGTGTCTCTGCCTCAGCTGCCACCTCGTTCCCACAGGGATGAGATCCAGGTCCCAAGTGACACCAAACAGCGAAGAGCTCCCGTTCCAGCTCCGTACACAGCACTCTGATTCAGATGCACTGTTACACAGAAAGCCAAGGAGGAAGTTAGCAGTTTATGGCAAAGTTTTACTGTTATTTCAAAGCACTAACAAGTTGTGAGTTTTCACCCATTTTCATGTTACATACCATCATTAAAATGCAGTAGTATTTAGTGCAGAGATGCATTTTTTAAGTATCAGCCCATGCAGCCTTACAGTGTGAGCAAAGCTGATCACACAACCACCTGTGTGAGCAGAATTTTAAGTACAGTCCTTTGCAAAATGTGTCCCTTGGCAGTGTAACCCTAGATTTTTCTTTACTGGAAGACACAATGATCAAATTATGATTTTTTGTTCCTTGCTTTTTGTTCCTTACTGCATCTTGCCATCTGTCTTGTCTTCCACATCTGTCTTGTATCCTAGTTCCTACTCCATTCATTTACTATCTGTCTTTCTGGTCTCATTTACCCTTACTCTACATTTTCATTCCCTTCATGCTGCTTGCAGGCTTTTGCTTCAGTTCTAGCACTACCTCCTCCTCTTAGTAAGAGGATCTCAAGTGTGTTTAAATCACTCTTGAGCATCACTCTCTTTTTCTCTGCAATTGGGCTTGTTTATTTAGAAAATACTTTCTTTGCTATCCTGTCATTTACATTATTTTTCATATGTTTAACACAGAGCACACTTTAAGGAATCAAATAGAAACAGACATGCCCTTGATGCAATGGCAGGTTTTGTTTTTAGTTTGTACCTACGGACACACGTCTGTAAACCTCTCCTTCACAAAATCAACCGGCAGAAGCAAACAGCTCTCCTTAGTGCTATTGCTTTTAAGATCCTTTTCCATAATGGAGTTGTAGCAGAATTTCTTCACAGAGAGGAAGAAAGACAGCAGCATTTTTGCTATAAAGAGACCTTTATTAGATTGGGGGGAAGAGAAACTTTGGCTGGTACACAATTTGGAGATCTCAGTGCTCCTTTCACAAGAATGGAAGATGATAACTGATGAAGGGACCTTTGAGGGGCTCCAGAACTGTGTACACCTCTTATTTTATGTTAGTCTAATAAAAGTGTAGCTGCTTCTACATTCAGCTGCTGAGTTCAGTTGATAAGAACTACATTTTTCAATAAATCATTTTCTAACCTCTTTTGATATCAATTCCCTTGTGTTAATGAGAGGTTTCTGAAAAAGCAAAAGAAAAGGACTCTCCTGGGCAGTTTTTCAGGGGCAAGTACCAGACACAATAGATCCCAAATGCTTCTGGGCACTTTCAAGTGCCTGTAACTGTGTAGTATTCTCATAGTAACAAATCTCCCAGTACAGTGCTGGCTAAGGAACGTGACACAGTATTTGATGTGCAAGCTGGAGCAGGGGATCTGAGTCTGTCTTGCTCTTGTTCTCCCATGTGTGGCCCAAGCAGGTCACTCTGGGCCTGTTTCCTGTCCTGCTCCCCACCTGCTTTGCTTGCAAGTTCTTCAGAGGGAAAAATGTGTCCTGCCAAAGTGAGGCACTGTTGTTATTTGGGAGCTGCATCCTGAATTACTGAGTAATTCAGTATTTTGTATACAAGATATACTTCTTAGCAAATTGCACAAAATAAATGTTAGAGTTGCTCAGCCACTGCTGTTCACTGCCCAGCCTCCTGACCTCTTCATTCCAAAGTGGTGCTAAAGGGTGGCAATCACATTAGGCCTCATCCAAGAGTACTGAAGGCCTTAGCATATCACAAACTTTAAAGGAAAATTGTCTTTAATTGTTGTTATTGCTAATTACTTTACTTGGTCTTGTAATGTCACTTATGCAGTCCATTCGTGACACGTCCATTTAGTTGACCCAACCTCAAGGCTGTTAAATGGAATGACTTTCTAAAAAGGAGCCCGTAAATAAAAGTATATGGTGTTTTATATTTAGAACAACATAAACATGCTGTCATCTCATCAGTCAACTCAGCATAAATAAGCTTTTCACGTAAGGTTTAATGTTTGGCATTTTGCTGCCTCCCTTGCTGACCAAGGAGTACTTTTACATGCACTACGTGCCACATTCATTGCAAGTTAATGCATTATACAAAAATAATTTTTTAAAAAATTAAATATTTACATTCCTTTGAAGGTTTAATACCAGATATCCCTAGTGGCCGCATTTTCTCATTTCTGCATTTTATAGTAATTGCTTCCCTCACCATGTACTCTTTGGTGATTTTCCAATTAATTGCCAACCCGTCTGACCACCTTTACTCTGTGTTTTATTTCTGGCTTATAAAAGAAATTTAGCAGCTGTTAAGAACATCATGGTAATGTTTTTGACTGCTTATGAATCTGAAAATGCTAGGCAGACATTAATTAAGTCACATAATGGTATTTAACAGACACCACTATGATTGATGGGATTGCTTTGTGCACTGTGTGTGTGTAGGCAATTCAAAGCACAGTTTCATAGGGATTCCCAAGCCTGAGTTTCACTGCTAAAGTCCACTTAGGGATTAATAGGAAATTTAACTCATAACATCAACAATATGACACAGTACCCAAAGCCTGTGGCAGAAAATAAATGGCAGCCTGACAAATGTGAAATGGTACAAAAAGCTACAAATGTGGAATGGCACAAAAAGCTACAAATGTTACATGGAACAAAAAGCTCCACATTCCACTGAGTCTTCACACACTTTGAATGTACTGACTTCACTGTAGAGAGGGTTTAAAGCTATTTTACTCTTCAAAAAACAGGAATTAAGATAAGGAAGGGCGTCATGCTGCAATGCCTTCCCGAAGCAAATAAAAAAACCCCAAAAAAATCACTGAAAAGAAGAGAAAATGTTATAAAACTCAGCTGTATTGGCTCTGTTTGGTAGGGTTTCATTTGAGGCCCTAATCGCAGGAACAAGATTTGTTCTAAATTGTTTGCATTTGCTTCTGAATATCTGAAAATTTGCTTGTTAAGTGTTCAGGTGGAGGAAAAAACCTTCTCAGGTGCAGAAAGAAGTAATGCTGTGCAGTCAGTGGAAAGAAACATTCAAACAATTATACACCCTACTGCTCCAAGTCATATTAAAACAATCTATAAGCTAATTCAATGCTAACACAATGTCTCATAAATGGTAAACGGGCTGGATGAACATCCCAGCTGAGCAGGCTGGATGAACAACCTTCCAAGTCAAGAACTGCAGTATCATTGCAGTGTTCAACAAGCTTTTAACTGCCAGTTACACTCTATACCTGCTGCATTTAATCAGTCTTGCCAGCACAGATTTGTTTCCAGTGTGTGAAGGCAAAGCAATGACTAGCAAGCAAGATTCTGAAGTTTGATGATCTTTTGGCTTTCTTATTTCATTCCCATATTTTCTCATATGTGCTGGTCAATAGAAGATAATCAAATAAATTAAAATAGAGGTTTAAAACAGTTCCAGGATGAGTCTAGCTCCTGCTCCCTTCTCCCCAACTCCACAAGCTCATCCTACAATTTATGTCTGATTCTTCAAGGTGAATAAGGGTGAACAGGGTATTTTTGAACTTCCTAATTTTTTGGTTGTTTTTTACCTCTTTCCTGTGAGGCAAAATTGTTGGATCTAATCATCATAAGAACATCATCCACTTTTAGAATAAACACAGGAATTTAACTGCAATTCTCTCAAAGAACTGATGGGAAACTTAAATTTGAAGATGATGCTTAATGCCACCTTGCAGGCTTGGTAATGAGCACTTACAGATCTTCTGATTGAAAATTCAGCTGGCTGCCTAATCCCTTTAAACTTTAAATTAATAAAACTCCCAAATACTTTTTTTTCTTCTTAATTTTTCATAATGTTCCTACTTGATGAAAAAGTAAAGCAAAGCAAACCATGAAGATAAATATGAGAATCCTGAATGCTGTAAACCCAAGGAACATCACTAAAATTCTCCAGTTTGCAGATGAGGTGACAGGTTCATCTTTCAGATGTTGGAATATCAGTAGGATCAGCTGCAAGATTCATCAGCTGGGATATAGGGAAAGAAGTACTTGCAATAATGCTCTTGGTAATATTTATATTACATTTATAGCCTTATTGTCTTTAAAGATAGACTATTCTAGATCTGACAACATAAAGATTTGATCAATATTTTAAAATATATAAAAATCAATAAAAGTAAATTTGGAAGAATGCTTGAATAGTAGAAGAAACTTCCAACTTTTTCATATTGCTCTCTGCAAACCAAAGTAAGTTCATTTATCTCATTTTTTTCCTCAAAAAAAATAAATTATTTTAGGTCTGGAATATGTCTTGAAAAGCCAAGACAAGAAAAGACTGCCCAAAAAGACAAGGTGGCACGTATACCATCTGCCATGCATCCCCAAATGTTAATTACTTATGAGTAAGATTTAAGATCAAAATGGAAATGAAAATGATCTTCAAAGTGTAACTGAAGAGCCATGGCTGTAATTCAGCTCTCTGTATGTCTTGATCCTCTTTTTCTCACACTTCAATTGAAGTATGATACTTCGACTTTTCACAGAATCTATATTGCAGCACATGTTACTAATCTGGTACAAATTTCTGCAGCACTAAAGGGCAATATCTATTTGGAATGGCTGTTACAGGAAGTTTTGTATTTATAGGAAATTCAGATTGTAATTAGAGATCTTTAAATAGGCTTCTCTCACAACTTTTGGTACTATGCAAAAAGAAAGAACAGTTAATTTCTTCAGATTCCATTGATATTATTAAACCTGCAGAGCAGTGGGGGTAGAGGAAAGGAAGACAAAACTATTGATCTAATTTTGAACCTCTAGATGTGAAATGTTGGTTACAAAGCAGCTCAGTAATTTTGATTCCAAGCTACATCCAGAACTGAACAAAGTCTGTTCTTTTACCCTTAAGATATAAAATAATTTTTTTGTAATAACTTCTGTTCACTGAAGATTTTGCCCTGAGAGGAACAAAAGCAGCACAAAAACACCTAATCTTCAGGGGTTTCTAGACCTTACAAGGGAAAATTCCTGCACAGAGAATAATCACTTGAAAAGAACTTATTTACTTAACCCTCAGGTAGAAAAGAGTTTATGCACACACAGAAAATCCAGACAGTGTCTTAAACAGAGCCTTGGATATCTCACACACAACCTCTATTCATCACTTTAGAACTGAATAACAGCTTCAAAATCGCTGTGAGCCAGCATCTCTGGGGGAGGAGCCCAGGCTAAGTACAGCTATCAAATGCTTCCCAAAAAGACTAATAACATTTTGTAACGTAAGAATGGAAATCCTGATGTTTGGCTGTTCTTGGAAGAAGAGTTTCTTTGTGTCCTTCGCTCAGAGAAGGCTAAGTGGCTGCTCAAAGCCCCTTGTTTTGCTGGGGAATGTTTTTGTTGTTACTGCCCCGCAGTGGCTCATTGGAATATGTATGCAGGGTGGTTGTTTTTTTCTGCCTGAGCAGGCATTTGGAGACGGGGAGGGTTGCCAGGGAATCTTTTATTTTCTCTCAGCCTGCCTTGCAAACGATCTACAGTTCGAGGCAAATGCAGCTATAATCCAAGACTTTCACATCCTTATTACAGAGCTAATGTATTCCTCGCCTCAATGTATAGATTATATTTTCTACTTACTGATGGTTCTTTAGATTGGATGAAATGGATGGATTTAGTAGATAAATGGGGGACTGATTCAGAGAACAGGCGTTTCATTGAGTGCTCCCAGTGACAGTGAATCCTGTACTATGCCATGAATGGTAAAAACCTCAATGAGTGTAAATACACATCCGTGTGTGTAAATACCCTTTTCTCACACACTGTTCCTTTGCACACACTTTCATTTAACACCACTTATTCTGCCAACAAAACCCAAACTACCTTACAATATCAATGAAAGTGGTTCTGTATATTTAAGATGGGAATTTAGCAACTCTTTTTTAGGTTAGTGGTCTGAGCGTTTCTCTGCTGTTATGATTTGGCACAGTGAACACATTGCACAGTGACCCAGATTCTCCCTGAGCTCTGTGGCTTTGGACTGCTCTGCCAGCATCATCCATCTCCCAGAGCAAAGGGGAGCTCCAGTCACACATCCTCAGCCCAATTCTACTCTTTGCTGGGACTGTAGGCAGAAAAAGGGAGGGTTACACTGGAGAATTCCAGTGCCAGCTCAGCCTCCTGGCCCCTGAGCCGTGGACATGGTACCTCAATTCTGACATTGGCCTTTGTGCACAGCAGCAGCAGCAGCAGCAGCATTGTGATAGCATAAGAATAAAATTACTTTTTTTTCAACTATTTTTTCTAACAGTTCTTGCCTCTTTGAGTTTAGATACATTTAGTTCTGTAGTCAAATACATTTTCAAATTACTATCAAATTAAAAGAGCAAAAAGCACTCCAGAATTCATGACTGCTTTCAGTCAGTGAAGCAGGGAGAATGTTATGAAATACTAAGTCACCCTTCAGTCTGACCTTGATTTTCAATCTACAATTTAGTGAATCTCACATCACATCAGATGTTCACTGGGTTAAAAAGATCAGTGAGCTTACCTGCCAGTACATATGTAGCTTATCTCTTTGTTTGGAGTTCAGCTTGTCAGCACACTAGTGATCTGTGCTCCATCTGCACATGGAAGCAGAAATATTCCAGTCTCATAATACACAGGCTAGCAGTGCCCTGTAGCTCCTGTTTCAGCTGAGGAATGTTTATGGGGCTGAGCATAGTGCTGCTGTCATCCTAATTTTTCTACATTGTTATTGTACCACCACAAAGTTCTTGCAGTGTGTGGTTTAAAATGCTGGCTGCTCAGCAAATGAGCTAGTGCATGCAGCATTGTAATAACACAGAAATCTGCATGTTGAATTTCAATTATGCTTTAAAGCTTTCGAAGCAGAATGCTTACACTTTCTTTTCAACATGCAATGAAATGTTAGTTGTTTGTTTGGTTTTTTTCCTTTTCTCTACAAGCATCAGCATGGCAGGGTACTAGAGAGTTTCCTTCTGTGTAAGAGATTGTTTACTTCAGCTCCCGTGCCCTGTAGAAAGCCTGCCTAGTGAGTGACCATGTTAGAAAAGAGGCTCACTCTGTTTTCAAATCAGTTAATGCATTATATCTCTCTTATGAAAGAGGAGAAATTAATTCTGTGAAAGGCTTTTTACCTTCCTGTGTTTAAATAGGCAGTGCAGTAATGCATTTTGGGGTTGGTGCAAAGTAGAAGGGTGCCCAAGGATGAGATTTATTTGCAGGAATTTGTCACTGGTGCCTGCAGTCAGCACATGTAAGGGCTGGCTGCTTAGGACAGGAAATAAGAACCATTATTTATTGAAACTGAGGTTTGCAACTCACTAGCAATCACCTTTTTTTTTTTTTCCAGGAAGCATTTGTATTCACCACCATCTGGCAGGCTAGATTTCATGGTCACTCTCACAGTGCCAAAAGAACACCTTTAATAACTTTAATACAACATAAAGTGGAAATAGGGCAAGGCTGGCTTCAGCCATGGTGGCAGGGAGGAACTGGGAGGAGTTTGTACCATAGCAGAGCATTCCCACAGTCACAAAACATGGTCACTGTGAATTTAACTCTGGAATGTTGCAAAGGAGTTCTCACAGCCTGAGAAATGCAGTGGTCTCCAAGCAGGCAGGTTTGCCCCCCATAACGGCAGCAGTGTGCAGAAACACAGCAATAAAACCTAAAAGCAAAATAATCATGTTAGAGTGGCTGAATACAATCGTGTCAGGCCAGTTTGAAAGGCAGAGCTAATCTGCCCTGCTGCAAATTATTTTGATGAAGCCACACTGCTTGAGGGAGCTGCACTCTGCTGCACTGCTCTGTGGAGAGAAGCCCATGATCTGCCAGGTCAAGCTCAGTTGGGTTAAGGTAATGGCATCTTCCTCACCATGAGCTCTACAGGCTCTAACTTCTTGAAGTTAGAGACAATTGAAAACAACAATTCCAGGTTTGAAAAAGGAGTAAAATCAGAAATATAAGATGCTTGTTTCCCTTCTGTAAGAGGTGAATACTTTATGGTTCTTCAAGGTAATGGACAAAGAAACAATGAGAACCAAAGTTCTCATTAACAACATTCAAAGAGAAGAATGAAGTTGTAAAATCTGAATAACTACTTCATAAACCTCATTTATAGAGGGGTGAAATTTAAAGTTACTACTGGTTTCCAAAACAACATAGGCTCAAAACAAAGCTCCAGCATATAAATATCTTGTTGGATGTTCTTGTAAGAAAATAGGAAGAAATACCTTATACCTCTGGTAGTTGTATTTCAGTCATGGTGCCCATAGTTGGTCTCCAAGGTGACAGTGAAACAAGGTGGAGGAAAAAGCAAAGGAAGTAAGATTTGAACTTTCTTCATGTGCAACATAAATTAAAAATGTGAGTACTATACTATGAGAAAGGTTCTAAGTACATTTCAGGGGCCCTGGTGACAGAACTAACCACTCTAGCTCTGTTTTCCAGTTTAGTACAATGTCACTGAAGTCCCTGGAGGTGAACAGCTTCATAACCCAGAGCAACTTCCAACACTAATTCTCAGTTTACCCATGCATGCACTCTGCTTTTAAAAAGCAAGCAAACCAAGAGTAAAATTTTGGATTTTTCATAACTAACGAATCCAACTGTAGTCTTGAAACACTGCAATAGAATAAGATCTATATTTGTTATGTTTTAATAATTAATCCATTGACACAGCTACAATGATGATAAGGGGAAAGGAACTGCTCCCCATTGTCACAAGACAGTACCTCCAAAATTAACACTGAATTGTGATAAAGCTTCTTCTGACAGCCAAGAAGACAATCACAATGCAGAGATGATAACCACAATGATTTGAATCATTATCCCATATTTTCAAGTAGAACTTGGCTTTCCCATCAACATGGGTGTTAAAACAAATGAGACAGAAGGAGCTGCTTTGGTAGTAGCCAGATTTTAAGATGAAGTGACAATGGAGAAGACTCCAAAGGTAAAATCCCAGTCTATCCAGTAGCAGGAGGGGAAGAACAGGACCTGATCCCCTGTGAATACAACAGAGTTGCTTACAGCAATAGGGCTGTGAAAGAGGACACCACTGCTCCTTTCCTGTGCAAGCTTCTCGCTTCACAAACTGTGCATTTCCAGAGAGATTTCTTTGCTCTAAATGCCAAAGCAAGGGAAAATAACCCTCAAAGAGGGGCGGATACTAAAGACACAGCATTATGTTCTGTGTTTCTCCACTAACATGCTGAATTTTGTTCATCCATTCTTCAAGAATAACTTCCAGCCACAGGTTATGTAACAAGCCTATAAGAAACTTTACCTCTTTTTTTTGTCAGAGATAAAAATTGTCTCCACTAGTACTTTTTTGGTGTCCTTGTTCTTCCAGCAATATGAAGCTGTTTGAAATTTGCTCCCTGCTAAGGCAGATGTAGCTCTGTTTGTAGAACAAGAGGAAGAAGCTAGAGCTGGTGATTCTGATCTGAAGTTTCCTTCTGAGACATAGCTCTGGTTCTGTATGTTTGAGTAATATGGACAAGCATCTCCCAATCCAATATTTAAAATTATTAAGGCTAAGATTACTGTCTGTGAGGACATAGTGTTTGTAAGGCTAGATCTCAAATGTTCCATCAGCAAGAGCTATGTTAAAATGAATGGAAGCACCTGAACAAGACTAATTCAGGCTCATTTTTTTTCTGTCACTCATACATGTATGTGTCAGTGGTTAGTGATTCATTTTTGAGGAAATGACTGGTAAATATCAGTCCAAATTACTGGAGGAAGTAGTGGATAAAGAGGAAGACAGCAATTTCTCATGTTTTACAGGGTTATATTAGAGGGATTTTGAGTGCTGGAACACAGAATGTCACAAATGGGGTAATACTTGGTTTTATCTTATGAATAGTCAAATACTGATAACATTCTAGAAATCTATCAAATAACTCTAGAGGAAACTTAAAACTGGTCTGAAAAACACTGAGCTTGGCTTTCATTTCTTATTAGTCATTGTGAGAACTGTCTTCTGAGATACTGAAGGTATTATCATGGTTGACTACATTACACTTAAAACCCTCAGGGCAGCACTACTCTTACCTGTGCAGAACCTGCAATCAAGTATGAAAAATAAATATTAAGGCACATTTTGGAATCCCTGAGGCCTTGTTTGAGTGGCTTTTGCTGTCGACTTTGGTTTATATCATATTTTAAATTTGGCAGACATATCAACAGCAACGGATACTTTATTTTCAGTTCAGAGAAACCATTTTGTTTAACTATGGCTGGAAAAAGCCCTGAACTGCATGACAGTACAGATTACAGGTTGAGTTTTTTCCTTCATAGAGCAACGTGAAACATTTTTATTTCAGGTCTAACACAAACCACAGCCTCTGCTTTTCATTTACAACACGGTACAAGCAAATGACTAGAAGCAGAAGTGGAGAAAGACCACAGTAAATTGCTTTTTCCTTTTTATATAGTGACCCATGGCTGTGGTCAGGAGAAAACAATATTCTCTAAAGAGATCTACAGTCTATTTCTCTGTTTTACATACTGAAACAGTGCAGAGCACTGTGAGAATTGTAAAACAAGGCAATGAGTAGTTAAAATCAAGTTAGACAGTGCCATAATGTATATGCTCAGGTGGTAATCATCAATCTGGCATTTACTGCTGCCATGCCTGTGTGGTTTTTCATTAGGACACAACTGCCCACAGTGTAGCTGGAAACCCGGATAGCTCTGGCTCGTATTAAAGGATAACTCCTGAGAACCTGAAGGAGGTTTTAGTGAGATCAGCTCCTGGCCTTACTCTCCTCTCACGCCCAGTAAGTCTGACACATAACAGACATTCCTATTATCAGTGTAGGATAAGATTTAGGCTTGATCTCATTTAAATTTTATCAGCATGGCTGTTGATCAGCTGTTGTTATTCACACTTCTATCCAGTCCTAGAGTTATCTCTTTAACTGCTGTTGTACTGATGCCAGGACATGCCAGTAGAAACATTTTATACCTGTGTGATTGGATCTACACTAAAGTGATTGAAATAATGATAAAGCCAAAAGCTGGTCTTGTCTGTGCAGAGAATTTTATGACAGAAATCTGTCTTTGCAGGCAGGAGTTCAGGCTATAAGTGACTACAAGAGCAATGCAGGGAGGCACAGCATCGGTGAATCCATGGCAGTTCCTCCCTGCGTGCCCAGCCCTTGGGGACACAGGACAGGACAGTGTTGCCAAGTTTAAGGTGATGGAGTCACCAGGCCCTTGCCACAGGCAGAGGCCACTGACTTGGCCACCTGCTTGGGTCAGGTGATGGATTAACTTGTTAAGCTTCAATAACTCGTGAGTGACTCTGAGTCTCCTCTTTATGTTTCCAGCAATTCTGGTCACTGTGTGGAAATGCTGTGAAGCAAGAGCAGCTTTTTTCTAGTTGGCCTTACCCTGCCTCGTCATTTATTCAAGGCACACAAAGGAAACTCATCAAAACCATGGCAGTGACTTTTGTTCAGGAGCTCTCTTCTCTGCAAAATTAATGTAAAGAACACAAACATAAAAATTTATTCCTGACAAAGAATCCAAAATATGTGTTCAAGATAGCAAAAGTTCAGCAACTGAAATGGTGGTGGTCAGAACAAATACAGTAATAAAGATCTCAGCTACCTGGAGGAGACAGGCAGCCTAACCCCTAACCCTAACCCTGAGTCCTTTATCTGATGCCCTTGATAATGATGATAACAATGAAGATGAGGATAAATATCTTTAGATTACTTTTTTAACTTTATTTATGTAGATAAACTTTGGAACTGAAGTAGAGGCAATTTTTCAGGGTTGTGCTCAAGATCCATTCTTGGTCTGGACATAGAGAATGTTTTATGCCTTATCAGATAAAAAAATAATTCCTACTCTCAAATTATGACCCAATATAGTATATATATTATTGGATATATATTATTAGATACTATTGGATCAAATTATGTTCCTTCATTGACATAAAACCAATATAATACATAAACATAAATGCAATGATAAATACTCTGGGGTACTTAGATTAATCAAACTTCACAGTGTAACACTAAGGGTTATTTTGGTTCATGAGTTTACATGTTATAGAAAACCAAAAACATCTTCAAAAACATTAAATACCTAATTTTTGATAATACCCTGAAAGGTGTGGTCTTGAAAACCCATTTGTTCCAAAATGACTTTAAAATGTTTCCAGAGAACACAAGTAAGAATATTAGCAAAAAATCCTAACAGCATGTAATGCAAAATGTTTGCAGAAGTATGTTCTCTAGGATTGTATGCTTTAAATGCATTCAGATTTATTGGACTTGGCCCACAAATGGGACTAACACTTTTTTTGCCAGTCCTTTGATTTCTAATTTCTTTGCCAAACAATTTTGAACAACAGTGATGATTTATCGTGGCCCTCCGTAGTTCTGTTTTCGTTTTTCAGTTCACTTTCAGAGGAAGTTCATGAAATTTAGGGTGCTTTCATGCCCAAGGTTTGCAATTTATACCAATACAGTTAAAATGTCGAAACATAATATTAATAGATTATATTAGTTTAAAAACAGTTACAAGAGTTCAGAAAGGTGAAATCTCACTCAAATAAATCCTCCTTGCACCAGGTCAGCTGAAGCTTTTATTACCATGACCACAGCCATAACTGCCCATAGTAGTGCAACCAATTATATCTATTTTAAAACTGTATACCTAAGACACTTGAGAAAATGTCACCTGCATATTTTTGGTCTGGTATCTGAAAATCTGGTATTTTCAAATAACAGGCATAAGTAACCATCTTTTGAAGCAAGCTCTGCATCACCACAAAGTACCACAAGTACAAATTTGCTTGCTTCTTTAAATTATATTTATTATGACACTCTGGAATGGGGTACACACTAATTTCACTGGATAAATGGAAATTTGAGACCTCTAGGCTATATTCATAGCTACTAGTTATGAAAAATAATAACCATGCGTTGCAAAAAACCAACAAAATATTTTGTTGTCAATTGTCTTACTATACATCATATGCATTATCTGCAAACTGTCATGGTCCAGTTCTGTGTATTATTTCATTGTATTTCAGTATCACAAGAAGTAAGTATAAGAACAATATTTAATCTGTTTTGATTTTCCCTTCAAATTCTTCAGCCTGAGAAATTATGTGAGCTAACGAGTTGGTTTCAACACGGAAATGGTTTAGGACAGCAAATATTTTTTTTGTCCCAACAAGGATTTTCTTCTTTTAGCAACAATAAAAATGCTACATAAAACTTGAATAAAATGAATTCTCTTCTGCTGCACTAAAATCTACATTTTAAAACCAAAAGCAAAGGAGACGTAGGCTAAGCTGAACTAGACAAATGAGCGTTAAGTCTTAACAAAACTGACTGATCAATGTATCTTAAGCTGCTTTTTACTTTTATTTTTCTCTCGCTGTTTGCTCTAAAATTCCTGTGAGTATATAACCAGCATTGCCTTTGTGCTTTTTTGACACTAATTGAGAAATATCTTAATTTGAAGCCCTCTGAGGGACGTTTCCCTGGGCACTTCCTTGAGGTTGTTACACGCGACCACAACTTGCGTTAGGCGGCTCGCGAGGTTAAAGCAGCCTCACAAATGATCAGTAACTAGGCAGCGAAATTAAGTTGTAGCGATGAAAAATACCGCGTTTCCCTCCCCTGTTCAACGTTACAAAGAACCTTTTTTTTTGGGGTGATTTTTCGGTTGCGAAGCTCCTGGAGGCCGTGAGGGAGTAGCGCTGCCTGGGGCGCCCTCTAGCGGCGCTGCTCTGGGAAATGCAGGCAGCTCCGGGAACAGGCCGCAGTCCCTCACGGCAGAGACCCTGCACCGCCAAAAAAAAGAGGTTTTATAACGCCTGCCGAATTAGCGACTCATCAAACGGCTTTGGTGAGAAGCGGGGTAAGGTAATGTTGTACAAACACCGTTCTGAGAAATAGGTAAAGCATCTTCTGATGTGAGGAGCCTTCCTTCTGTTTCATCGAGAACCCTGCCGAGCCGCGTTCATGAGCGCTAACGACAGCTGATTTTTGACGAAGAGAGACAAAAACACCTACATGCAATTCCATACTTCGCTTGGCAAAAAAACCCCAAAACTTTTTCAGAGAGCAGACTTAAGAGTCCACACATAATAACCAAACTTGAACAGAGCGAACATAATACCCTACAATGTCAACCCAAACCCCAGGTAGGACTGACACGCTGCTCTGTGCTGATACCTCAGTGCTCTTGCCAACAAACCACTGCACGACCCTGCTGTGCAAGGAAGGTCTGGAATGTTACATAATCCTGTGAAAACCTTAATACTGAATGTTTTGTTATCTAAATTGAGGGAAAGGAATCCACATCCCGGTGGCACGCAATTCTGGCATAACTCTGCCGTTCAAAACAATCCCAAGCATTTTTAAATGAACAGCTTCACCCACTGCTGAGATACAGCCATCCCTGGAATGGGAATTACTAAGCCCTTGGCAGCATTACACAGCTAGAACCATCCACATCCATTCTCTGCTATTACTTTGCCCCTGCAGCAAATATTTGTTCAGAAAGTCCTGTCTTGTACTTTAATTGAATGAATAAAGTTCTTTACGGAGTCTGGGCCAGTGTTCTGTCTCAGAAACTCTGTTTTGCAAAGCAATTCTTTCATTCTCTAGCCCATGAGGGAGTCAGTTCTTCAAATTAGGGTTAAAGACATCTGAGATTATGGAGATGAGTTCCTGTTTCTCTGGTGAGCAGTTTTGGTACTCAGATTACAGAGCACAAAAGCCAGGGAACATAATTTCCTGCAAATCACGCACCAGACTGATCTCTCTTTGGTATTATTGGGCCACCAATGGCACTGGTATTAAGGTGATGTCAAAAAGGATCCTAAAACATAACTTGTTACTAAAGAGTAATATTTCTCCCTTTTGCAAAACACAATATACTAAATATCTTAAGAAATCCAGGTCTGATGATGATTTAAAAGCACTTTATTTCAACAGGTCTTTGCTCTCTCAGCAGGCAATAAAAGGAGACCTATGCATGCAACAGACTCATAAAATCAATTCCATTTCTGAATGTGAAAATGTTGAGCTATATCAAATATATCTGTATATGTTTTTATTCAGACATAATTTGGGCAATATTTAAAATATTTATATTACCAAAGTATTAATTTTCATATTAAATAAGAACTTGACAGGCACAGGAAATAAAAGATTTGCCAGAAGCCAAATTGAAGAGAGAAGCCTGGTAGAAAAGAAAGATGGGTCTTCCAACACCCAGATTAGTACCTGATTTACTGCACCCCTGTTGTTCTCCAGATACCAGGTGTGGTCAGGGTAGGTACCTACCTGCTTTGTTATTGCCCTGCAGAGTCACAAGGAGAAAAGATCTGTACCTTGGCATGGCCACTTCTGTCATTTCTCCAGAAGAAACAGCTCTTTTCTACCCCGGTGGTCATAAATTCAAAATCTCAATAATGACTCTAGCTGATTATTCTTTATAGTACACGCAATTCAGCTGAAAGGTGAGTGAATAAAAACATATTTATTTAAGACCAAACAGTATTTGGNAAAAAAAAAGAATGTGACTTTTCATGCTAGTAAGTAAAATATCCTGCAAAATATCCTGAAGGTTTATTTTTTCTTTTAGAGGAAATCACTTGTAATTGCATTAAGTTGGAAGGAAATTTATTTTTATTGTGGCAGGTAACAGAATAGCCTTTTAGTATCTTTTGTTTGGAATATTTGAATAGGTATGCAATCCTGTTAGTGTGCAACATTCTGAAATGTATAGCTTTCCAGTAGAAGCTAATTTAAAATAATGAAAAAAAAATATTGTTTATTCTAGCATTTTTGCATGTCTAGACTGCTCCTTAAACACAAGCTGTGCTGTAAAGTACAGCTAAAGACACAATATATTTCAGCTTTCTTAGTTTGTTTCTATTTTGCAAGACATAAATCCCTAGACACTCTTAAAGATGCAAAGAACAGCACAGTGCAACTTGTTACATTTACAAAATGTATTTAAATGAACAGTTTCTGCAGATTCCTATTACTCAGTTAGCTGTTATCAAGGACAGGTATTTCATTAATTCCTAGCTTGAAGACTCGAGCTGATTTTGATCTTATTTGAGTCATTTTAAGCTGCCACCTGTATTGTCATTGATATCACTGCTCCTGGCTCCAGCAGGGAGCTGGGACCACGAGTTCCCCCTGTCCTGCCTTGCACAGCCCCTGCCAAAGCCCTGCCCTTTGGGTGTGCATGCAGCAACTCTCAAAGCAGAGCATAAAAATTAATGTGTTTTATACATAATTCATGGCTTTTAAAAAACATTGTCACTTGACAGCTGAGTTGATAATAAAATTAGTTTGTTCTACCTCCCGCTGTTAAGTACGAGACTTCCAGAGCTCTGTGTTTCAATGGTTCTGGCAACACCTCTGTGAGATGATAACCACCACTGGTGCCTGGCTCTCCCTCAAAAATCTGTGTATTCAGAAATCGAGACCCTTCTAAAAATAATGCAGTCGAAACTTCCTCCCTATCAGCAATAGGTGTAGGATGTCTCCAGCCCTGGAATGAAAGGAGTAGGTTGCATTTAGACATGGGACAATTGTTCATCTCGATTTGTGGCTGTAGGGTTTCTTTTTTTATACATCTGTGTCATTTCTAGTTATTGTTGTATTTGACATGAAGTGATTTGACCTGATGTTATGCCAGTTTCTTGGGCAAAAAGTAGTATTTCCACAAATAATTTAGAAAAAAGAAGATCAGCCACTGCAACTATAGAGCAGTGCAAAGGGTAGGACTCTGAGAAACCCAGACCCACTGTTTGTGTCATCAGTAAAATCCAAACACAGAATCATCTGGCAGTGATGGAGCACAGTGCAAGGGAGATAAACATTGCTCCAGAAAAGGTAAAACTTGGGAATTCCCATTATTGAGAAGGCGAAGTAAAATCAGAGCTAGTGCTCAAAAACCTGAGTGGGATTTATTTTACATTTCCACTAAAGGGGAAAAAAGGAGAGAAAGAAACTCTTGCTCACATAAGTATATGGAGAATGAAAGTCATATTTGGACTGAGGCAAAATCCTAGCAAAAGATGTGGTACATTGTGGTTGCAATTTGTTCTCTGAGTTTTTCTGTTGTTCTGACAGCAAAGAAGAAACAAAGCAGAACTCTGTGAGGCCTTCAGCAGAGAAAGACCTCCAACCTTATCTGTCAGGCTGGTGAAAGTAGCTCCTTTTTGTTCCCTACACCAGTCTCCACACAGCCCCCATTCCCAGCACCAAAGGGAAGACTTGTGTCTCCTATTTTCTTGCATAGAGACATAAAAGTGAATTACAATCTTTCTTTGCAGCTGGCATCATGTGGCCTCTCCATGACTTATCTGGCGACCAAAGTAAGGCTACTCAAGCAATATATTTTACGTGACCTTTGCAAAAATGCTGAGAATTCGTCCTACAGGCAGTGCATTTTTATTAACAGGTTTTTCCATGACTGTAAAGCCAAGAGTTGTATAATATCTATGAGACTCTTACATTTTCAGAAGTTCATAAAAGAAACCTGGCATCTGTGGGAAGAAGAAGCACAATAATTGCAATCAGGGGAAGGCAGGGGCAGCCCCTGCTCTGCGAGGCAGCAGCTCCCTGCAAGGCACTCGGCCCCAAAGTCTCAGGGACCTGCTAGGACACAAATTGCTCTAAATCAGCCTCAGTGCTTACAGCATCCTGAGGAATGAGCTGAAGGGGCTCTATGGAAACCATATTTCTGAGAGTTTGTCTGTTAAGTGCAAGTTTTAGAAAGGGAGCACGCTTGACCTTCACAGTATGCAAAACTTTGGCTCTGGTCCTAGCTCTTTTCACATGTGAATAGTTCTCGTGGGGCCTCTTCATGTGCTCAGAGTAACAAACAATTTCAGGATTTAGACCTTGATCTGAATCAAGGGTAGCAGCAATAACTTCTGATGGACACAAGTATTTTGTTCATAGCATTTTCTGCGTGGACAGAGTTTGTCTGGCTGGCACTTTTCAGTTTTGTGATGTAGCTGCTCTGGTTTGTAAAGGGTTCTTGCCCTTCTCCAGGATTTCTTCCCAATATCTGTTAAATAAGCCACCTACTCCAAACAATTTGTTGTTGTTGTTGTTTGGTTGGTTTTTTAAAATGAAATAACAATTTTTTACTAAATTTGACTTCTGGCTGTGCATTTCAAACACAGTTGGGGCAGGATGCTGAATCCATTGTAGGACAGATCATATCCCCAGATGTGTCCCTCACTTTCCTTTCTGGACTGGCTGATGCTATTGCAGTTGATTGCTCTTGCACAGGACAAACCATCCTGAAGGTCATTTGTGTCCAAGCAACCCACAGAAATTCCTTCCCCGGCTGTCTCTTCTTAGGTGTAAAATACAGGTGTCCATTATGGACTTGGCTATTTTAGAAATCCACTGTAACAGCAGCTTGGTGAAATGGGTATTAACAGGATTGACAGCCACTCCTCATCTGTATGCTACCATCATGATGCAAACCAAACACACTGAGCTGCACTCTGCTTTTTATTTTTTATTCTTTTGTAGTTTCTGTATATTCCATTTTATTACAAAGTGTTCAGGAATGTTGATAAACAACTCTCACTGACAGGTATGTGCTACTCTCAGCAGTGCAGTGCACGGCACCCAGGACATGAACCCTAATTTGTGGGTAAGGTTCTGTTTGTACATAACGAGGCACCTCTGCCATCTGTATGTATGTGGGACAAAAATAATGAAGTCATAATTTCACTAAATTCACAGAATTTAGCACCCAGTAGAGTAAAATACAACGGGCATTTGGTTGGAGTCAAGCGACTGAAATATGATATGGAAATATGACCTAGAGGAAAAGGCATTACCTCTGTTCTGGAGTATTTCAGCATGGTTAATGGCCATGCAATTGTTCATTCCGAGTCCATATTCAAAGAAACTCATTGAATACCTGAGTTAACAGGTAAGATGGAGACAATTCACTGAATGACTGGGGATTTTCAGAAGCTGGTTTCACAGTTTGCTCATCCTCTCACTTATATACCTTTATTTCAGAGAAATTTTGGTGTTTCAACTATATTCAGCGAAAAAAGTGAGGCATCACCTACATCTTGCTACAGTGAAGAAGGTAAAATAAGGCTTTCACAGACATTTTCATACTATTTTTAAAGAAGGACATATGAAAAATGTGTGCTGTTAGGGTGAGTGCAATGTCTTCCGCTCATCAGAAGAGTTTAAAACTGTCTTGTCACCCAAATACAGAAAAAATGCTCAATTATTTACGAATAATTATTGTGTTCACTGAGAAGTGCCTACTGCAGGCATCTGGCAAAATACTGCAAATAATACATGATACTCAAATTATTAAAATCAACACCACAAATTAACTGTTCATTAAACTGTATTTTCACACAAGCTGAACTCACCACCAGAACCTCACTGTGCCATCACTGATCCCTGCCCACAGACTGAACAGATTTCACACGGCCACCAGCCCCCAGCCCCGGCTGCATCTCCCCGGGCATGGTCCCCGGGCGGACCCCCGAGCCCAGCGCGGGCGGGACAGCCCGGCCCGACGGACACTGGAGGCCGCCCGGGGGCGACCCGAAGCCGGCGCTGCTCCCCTCGGCAGCGAGTCCCCGCCAGAGGCTGCGGCACGACCCCCCCGCCTCCGTTCTGGTCTCCCGCACCCCCGAGCTCCGGCCCTAAAAAAGAGCCGCCGAATGGTGCGGGACGCCTGCCCCGCTCTGCGCCGCGAGCCCCGGACACCCAACACCCCCCGAGCCCGGACATCCAGCATCCCTCGAACCCGGGCACTCAACACCCTCGAGAGCAGGCACCCAGCACCCCCCGAGCCCGGACATCCAGCATCTCCCGAGCCCGGGCACTCAACACCCCCGAGCCCGGGCACCCAGCCCCGCCGCC
>VZTR01010729.1:802214-825673 GCA_013400775.1 Chaetops frenatus | reverse complement strand
AGCGCCCAGCGGCGGCGGCTGCCCCGCGGGGGGACCGGCGCTCCGGTGCCCGCAGCCGCCCGGCGAGGGAAGGGCTGCCGGGCTGCGCTGCGGAGCCGCACCGAGTTCAGAGTCTCTCCGCGCAACTTGGGTTACGCGGCCGGACCTCTGCGGATTGGTGCCGGGCTTCCAGGGCGCGATTGCCTTTCCATCGTCTCGCGGCTGCAAGCAGATAATTGACTAAACCCAACAGAAATAAAACAAACTCAGGCTACCTAAAAGTTAGGATACCTTTTTTTTTTCCGCCCCCTTTCTTTTACGATTTTATTCCCTATGTGGAATAGTGTCGCGTGTGATTCGTGCTCGGCACACTGCATGGGAAGAAGCGGCTGATGCTTTGGATCGAGGATTTGCTGTTGCAAAGCGGTCTAACTTCCATGCAGTGGGGCAGCCTTCACTACTCTAAACGCCTTGATGATGTGCTGAGGAGCCCATGTAGATTGGCGTCTTGTGCAGAGAAGGCACTGAAGGTAAGATGGGGATTGGGGAAAAGGGGGATTTTTTTATCCTTTTATATGGTATCTTTTGTCCAGCATCCCTCCCTCGGAAAGCAGAGCTTCAGCGGCTCATCCAGAACAGTATGGATAGGCTGGAACCGATCAAGTAAAATGCAAGTCTGCTCCTGTGAAAAGTACACGGAGCTCACAAGTGATTTCAAGAGCTGTATGTATTTTTAGTCTGGTAGCACGGCACGGAGACGATGTGTGCTCACGGCACGGACAGCGAGCAACTCGCCTAGCTCAGGAATGAGGAGATCCACGGGCTCAGTCTCTGATGGGCAGTTTGCATTGGCTGCTGCATTTTGTTGAATGCTACCTCCCTAGAGCATCCCATCAGCCTGTTTGATTTGTTGTTTTTTGTAGATATAGTGCCTACTATTAATGAGAGAGGGTGAGGGATGCGAAAAAAAAAAACCATATGGAACATTTTATTGATGTGATCATAATCCTATAATGGAGATTGCATTAAATGAGGATTGCATCAAAATGCCAGGCTGCTGTGGAGAGCAGAGAAAGCAAAAACTATGCTGGATTGGAAATGAAGTTCTTTGATTGAAGGATTTTCTTGAACCATGAAGGGCTGTCTGTAAGCTTGAAGTTGCTGGTGTATGTGGAGTATTGGAATGGGATAAAAACCAGATGAAGCTGAAACGTGTTTGAATTGACTCAAGCTCTGGATACAGTTAGAATTGGTTGGAGGCATTGCAGTGATGCCCAGTGAATTCTTGATTTCAGCTATGGAGACCACAGAAAGGCAAGGAGAGGGCAGAACAGGGAAAGGCAAGGAGAGAATGTGATCGTGTGGGGAAGGGAAGGATGGCTCGTTTGTGACTTTAGCCATCGTGGTACAGAGCTTGCAGCCTGCTGCCTGCAGGCAGAAACCTTGCAGGCGATGTGGAAGGCAAAGGATTTATCTCAGTCTCCTTCTGCAGCCTGGGTGTAGTTGCCTGTACCAAGTAGCTGTGAGGTGGATGGCAAGAGGCAAACAGGGACCTCTTTGCCCCTCTCGGACACTGAAGGAAGCTGAGGTTGGGGGAGATGCAGTCGGCTCAGCTGATCCTGCCTTTTTGAGCTTCAGCTGATAATACATTTTGAGTAATTGTTGCTGCTTATCTCAATTGGCAGAGGAGGGGAGAAGATGTTCAAGTTTATTGAACCAAAGCAGAGCTGAGGACAGTAGATACTATCAGCTCACCCTCGCATTCTTTTTGTGCTCAGCTGTATTCTGGCATAGAGAGCTGAGCCACAAAGAGCACCTTCTTCAAGCCTGACTGAAAGGAAGCCTAAAGACAACAGAAAGATTAAGTGAAAGATAAATGGTAACTCCTTGCTTGTCTGCAGTGGAAGTAGCATTGATCTGCCAGATTGCACAGGTCAAAAGAGGTAAGATGAGAAAACAAAGTTATTTATTTATTTATTTATTTACTAACATTCCCACACACACAAACAAAGTTGGCGTGCAGAGAACCGTCCCGGAGCACCACCTAAGTTATAATGGATGTTAACAGCAGAGAAATTCCTGTACTAATCCTCAGCAGTGCCTATCTGTAACTGCAAAAGAGTTGGTTAAATGCAAATCTACATACAGCAAACCAACCCTGAATGTCTGATGTTCTCAGAAGGAATTTGCTTTCCCATTTGTGTGTAAAATCTTAGGTAACATCTCCAGAACTCAGTCTTTCTCTTGCTGTGTATTTGACATAAAGTTGAGTCGGAAGCACTAATTTTAACTGAAATGAAGACAAGCAGTGTAAGCATATTGAATTTCTTTTAAGCATTTCATTTTGGCAAAAGACAATTTTTCGTGAATTGTAAGAGATAGGTTTAGAATATTCATGGCTAAACTCCAGGGAGCTTAGTGTTAGCTCAGTAGGCAGAAGGTTCTTCCTCTAAAGAGGTATCTGGAAAAGACATGTTTAAATTTCAAGCCATATTCAATAGAGACTGTTGGTTTCCCCATTTTCAAATCATTTTTTTATGTCTCTTAGGGGAATGATGCTTAATCTGGGCAATAAAGCAAGTATTCCTAGCTCACTTTTTAATGGAAAGAGCAAGCAGTGTGCTTTAACTCTACTTTTGTATGTCCAGTATTCCAGATTTTACTCTATTTTTTATCAAATAACAGCTGTGGAAGAAATTTTGTCCTTTGAAACCACGGCTATCCATGCAGATCTTGGTGTGTATTTTTGCTACAGAAGAACTCTACTTCATGGCTGCATTGTTCATTCTTGCAACGTTTCTTTAAGTGTGAGCCTCACTATAGTTAAAGGATAATTTATATTCAGTGTAGTACTGTCTGCACAGTGGAATTGGCTTTATACATCACAGACTCTGCAAAAAAAAAGAGATCAAAGATCTGAACCTGTGGTCCTGTATTGCATTTGTATTCTACATGGACTGGAGTAATCTCATAGTGGAGCCATTCACGCTCCCACAGCTTGGAATATGTCAGCCCTTCCATTAAAACACCCATTTGCTTAGGAATTTTCCTAAGCTAGCTTTGAGGACGAGCTCTAAGCTTAAGTTACATTCATACAGTAAAAAGAAAAAAAAAGGTACCCTAAACAATGAAGTCTAATAGCATTTGCTACTGTTGAGTTTATAGAAAGCTTAGTAGAACACAACAGCTGCATGACAAATTGAGAGGTTAAAAGGGAGAAGAAAAACCAGCAAACCTTTTAAAAAGGCCCTTGTTGATCCAGGTGAGTGTTCCTACCTGGATTTTAAAGGACCCTGTGGTTGTTAAGCAGGCAAGAGGACTTTGCTTAAAGGAGAACAGCACTGGCTCCAAGCAGGAATTAATCAGATCTCAGCTTAGTGCTTCAGTTTCTCAGCACATCAGAACGGATTCCTTTGGCACGCTTCCAGGAAGTTCTTTTGAGGGTTAAGTTACAAGAACAATAAACCCCAAACCTTGTATTGTAACCCGTGAAGTTCTCCTTTCAATGAGCCAAAGAGAACCGTTCACTTTTGAATAGTGCTGGTTGTCTGAGCCAGGTGTTGGGAGCCTTTGGGGGATGCTGCTGCTGAAGCTCCCTTGCCAGGTTATCCACCTGAAGCAGCCAGCCCGGTGATCCTGCTTCCCACCAGCGGGCTGCCAGCAGGAACAACGCTGGAACCCTTTTGTCTAAAGCATCCCAAAGCCTTTTCCTGGAATTACAGGATCCCAGAGCAGTTGCACATGCGGTGTAATACCAACGTTCAAGGAGCAAGTTTAAGATGCAGCTTCCTGTATTCCAAGTATTTTGGACTGGATGAAATAAATGAGTATTGTTTGCTATTTGCATAAAAATTCATAGGGGAGATTAGTATTCTCCTGTCCCAATTACCCCATTCTGCACTGAGTTCACTGAGGAAATTGGTAGCAGTTGTCTTTCACCCCAGTGCGGTGAAGTAGCAGTGGCTGTGTCTGTCTTGGGTCTTTGGAAACTCATCCTCCTTGCAGATACACAGGTGAGAGGCTGTCAGGAGAAGCTAATGTGAAAATTAGAATACAGATAAAAACCACTGTGGGGTTTAGTCTGTGGATACAATCAAATCATGGTAGTTTTGACAGTAAGTAAGAAACTGTGCCACAATTAGGCATTCCTTTCCTTTGAAGTCTGTTGTCGTTGCCTTTAATAAAATCCTGTTGGAAATTATTTCTGATATCCTTTGGAAATGTGTGATTTCCCATAGATTATGCAAGATTTAGCCTTCTTGATCCAACATGGCCTGAACCAAATCTTGCAGTCTGTGAAAAGATTCCTAGTGGAACAGAGCCTTCCATAACTGCTGTTTGCCTTACGTTACGTACACATTTTAACTTCTGTCACTCCTTCAGGAGTAAGTTCTTCGTGTTCATGTGGTACTGAAGGCACTGCTGTAGAAGAGTTTTGCTTGCAGACATGGCAGAACTCAGCCAGTTTAACAGCAAATGCTTTACTAACTTTTCAGGGAAGTTCTTTTTAAATGGCTGTTGTTTTCTTCAATTCAAGTTGCAAAGGGAACCTACATAACCAGATCATCAAAGAGCCAAATGCGTTGTTAGAGAGACAGATGAACGTTGAAGTCACTGGAGACTTCCAAATTCAACAGTGAAATTACAAGCAGAGGTGCCCGCTGTCTGTAAAAGCCAAAGCTGGGGGTTTAACGTGGCAGCTCCCCGTGCTCAGAAACTTCTGCTTCATCTTCCTGCCAGGGGAATCTTGCCTTGTGTTCTACTTTGATGTGATATGGTTGTTTTGGGGAAGATTTTCTTCCTCCAAGCTGGTCTAGAAATAAGATGTCACTGGTGATGTAGTCTGTTTGCATATCAGTGTTTATCTGTTACATCCTTAAGGACATTGTTTTATTATTGTTGTAGGAATTTAATTAGTAATTATATACACTCGGTGCTGTCTGCTGAAGTAGCAGGAAATACATGCTAAAGGGGAAAAAAAATCAAGTATAAGTTTATAATGCTTATGCACAGCATATTTCATTTAACCAACTGTGCTATCTTGTTAAATAAATAAATGTATATGTATGGAAATCTATGATCTGCTGGATACGTGTTCTCACACGTGGGCACAGTGCAGCCACATGCACTCATGATTCCAGCTGTAATCCCTGGCACAAGACACAGGCATGCCCACCCCAAGGAAAGTATGAAATGCTTGGGGGATGACTGAGCTGCAGGTTCCATAAAAAGGAGCATAGGGAACAGTAATAAAAAAGCCAACTGCCTCCCTCCAGCCTGGAACTCAGATTTCATTAGGGCACTTTTTTTTTTTTTAATAATCCTCCCGAGAAAGGAGGTTTCGTGACTGACTTTTATCTCTGTTAATGGAAGTAATAATTTAAACACATGTTTAGCCATTTCTGCAGGATCTGTGATTGCTTTTGTAGTTATAAAAGTTTGTATCTCCCCGTCCCCTGACATGTGTGGGGCTGTGTGTCCTGACAGGCACACGGTTACCTGGATCATTGGTTTCCCTTAGGTGTGATGGTGTTTTTCTCCCTGAAATGGAGCGTAGCTTCAACAGAAGGCATCGTGACAAGGTGCAGGTTGGATTCACAAACTGCAAAGTGATTTTTCTAGGACTTGTGTGATGTTTCTGATGAACAACCTAGACTTGTTAAATAGCCAAAGAGAGTGTCATGGCATTCCCTAAAGAAAAGTGCAAAGGAACTCCAGTGTTTGGAAATTCCATTAAATGCTGACTTAAAAAGAACTGTAATGTGCGTATATAACTCTGAACTCAAATGATTTAGGGCCTCAGTGTAGTAGTTTGTTTAGATTACAGTTGCTGTCAGTAATTTATAAATATATGCAGGATATAAGGATGAAACTAAAGCTATCATTAAAAGGAGTAATAGCTTCACTATGTTAGTCATTTCATTGACCCTTGGAAAATGTACGTGGCAACGTGTTGTAAATCAAAATCTGGAGTATGAGGCAACAGAGTAATAATTTTGGGGATGAAAATTGGGAAAGGAACACATAGAATTCATTTTCTGTTCATCTCCCTGCCTTGTCCTCTTTTGAGGCATTACCAGAATGAATGGATTCCAGTGAAGGGTTTTGGAACAGTTTCTGTTCTCTCTTCCAGGAGATCAGTTCAGTGCTTGTCAGCTGAGTGCACATCCAGAGATCTCTGTTTGAAATTCATGTTCAGGAGACTTGTAACTTTACAGCTTATTAAAGAAAATGGGATATAAAAAGTAAATAAAGAGTTTTATTGCCCTGGTTTGTTACAGAGGCCTTGTCCTCTGACCAAATGGCAGCTGAATTGGCAGTTATTACTTCTTTATCTAATAAGATTCCACCAGAAACTTCAGGAGAAAAAACCATACACTTGTAAATGTGCAATTGTTTATGGCATTAGTAAACTGTGGGGAGTGAAAGTTACAGAAGGGTCCTTAGATACTGGGAAATAAGTCAATATAATATAATAAGTCAATATATATAATCAATCTGGAATAATCATGACTAGAAAAATATAACTATCATGAGATTTTTGATATTCACATATTCTTTCCCCACCCTCCCATTTTTCATCTATAAACCCTTTAAGTATATCTAAGGAGAACACCATAAACCACACTTCCTTAGCAAGAAACTCCTTTAAAATCCCTCTCTAAACAATTACAGAATTGTGGGCCGTCGGTTATTTATTTTTTTAACAACATGGTCATTCAAATACCAGTTTGTATCTTGCACAGTTTAGATTTATCTACATAGAGAAGGAAAACCATTTTCGTGAACTGCACTGGGAGTACCCTAAAGCAGAATGCAAAGTATGTTTGAGATCAGTTCACAGAACATTAACTTAAGGTGTTTCAAGCTAGAAAGGAGGAGAAAAAAGACACTTGGCATATCATTAGAAAAACAAACAAACAAACAAACAAAAAAGGTTGACCACTTAAAAATGTCAGAAATCAAAGACTAATCTTTTCAAAGCAATGTTTCACTTGTGTCTGTGGTCAGAAACTGTTGTGTTGCAGCTGAGGAGCGAGGTGGGATGTGCTGAGCCCTTCTGGCTGTGTCAGTGCTGAGGCTCTGAGCAACCTGAGCTTGTGTGCTGAAGGGACAGGAATTCCTGCTGACTAAATACCAGTGACTCTCTGAAGAGTATTCAGTGTTTTAATGGAGGCACTTAAAAATTCCTGCTTTCTCTCGTCCCCTGAAAACAAAGTAAATTGAATTTACTCGTGCTCGCTCTTTCTCACTTTTTGAATCTGACTCAACTGTCTTTGAAATAAGTTTGTTAATTGAAGCTGAAAAGTTGAGTTTGGGGCCAATTGCTTCTTGTATAATATTCTGTATTTTGTGGCTCATCCAATGGTTAAGCATCAACCAGTCTGTCCAGGTAACTGAGTGGAACCCTAAGCACTGGAAAAGACATTTATATTTTAGGACAGTCACACTAAACAAGCAATACAGTCAGCAAGAAAAGATTATTTCTACTTTCCATTAATCTAAACCTAGACAGAAAAGAGACAGAAGTTAAAACACTGAAGGAAGTTTATAAACAGGAAAAGAACTGACTGAAATTTACCTGAATTTATGATAAAAACAATTTACTTTTATTCATAGAATCATAGATTCCTTGTAGAATGGTGTGTTAAATTGGAAATCTATTCTATTATCCATAGGTTGAAGAAAAAGGTAAATGTGCTGGTAAATTTTTTGTGCTAGGACAGTCTTTTTTTGTGGTTGTATCACCTTCCACAGCTCACACTCAGTAGGATGTTCCTGTCAATATGAATGGAATTTGGCTCCAATTCTGTGTTTGAGTAGTGCTCTTTGGAATCACTTGGTAGGGTGCTCTTAAAATACAAAAAAATTTCTTAATTAACAAAGTATTATTGCTCTTTGTGGCTGCTTAGCATCATATACTGGGTCAGTTGTGCCATAGCTGCTTCCTTTGGATATTTTTTATCTCACTAACTTAAATCAGATTTCAGCTTTCGGTCATTGTTCAACATCAGTGGGAAAACATTAAACCCCAGAATATTTGCCTGCTAAGTTTGATAAAAACTTAATCTGGCTTCATAAAAATGCCATTTGCTATGAGTCCCCTTAATGTCAGTGTTTGTACTTTTGTTGTAGTGCACTTAACAAAAAAAGAGGATTTAAAAAGTAACGTCTGAATCAAAAATTGTTCAACACCCCTCTGCAAAAAACATGTAGAGTCTCAGTTCCTTACATGTAATTCATTTTGGCAGGTACAGTACTTTTAGGCTCTATTGTATTATAAATGCTAAAAAAGCTTGAAAGAAAAAGGTTTAGAGTAAGTGATTTAGGAGAGGCTGGCAGGTGGTAGTGTGGCTACTGCAGGATTAACTAAATTCTGGAAATGCAGCCACTTCAGAGTATTGGATCTGTGTCCTGATTTAGTCATTACTGAAGCAGAAATCACTTTGCTGATCTGCTGAACTGGGAGACAGTGGTTGATGGAGATATTAAATAACCAATAGAAATTACTTTCTAAAAAAACTGGGGATGCTCCAATGGTTAAAGGGATAACTTGGTCAGGACACCTCTCTGAGTGCTGGGTGTGTGGTTACATGTTCACATGATACTCCTGTAAAACCGTGGCATTATAAACAGGTCTTTTGGAAACCTCTAAGGGGAAGTGAAGTGGAAATGATGAAATTTCAAGATGCTCTTGGAAACAGCTTCAGTGTGTTACTATGGCAGTAAAATACCTGTTGATGAGCCTCACAAAAGTTAGATGTCTTAGTCTGATGGCTGGGGGAATTAACATTTCTAACAGACCGTTTTGTGATCCATAAGACCAGTTTTAGGATGACATCCATCATTTTGTGAGCCACATTTATGGCAGATTTTCCTCCTTTCCTTTTCTTTTAGTACTCTTTGACTGATGTAGTTTTTACAGCCTCAACCATAACTGTTTTGGAGGGAGAAACGTCAAATCCGTTGTGGGTTGGCAACAGCCATTTTCTTTCTCAACTTTTGAAGATCCTACTCAGTTTTGTGAAGGACTCTGGAAATGGGAGCCCTAGTTGGAGCCACATATTTCCATCAAAATGAAGAGTTTCCTGCTGTCCTTGACATCAATGTGATTTTAGGCTGAGTTCTACATGCTAATTTAGATCCTTTGGCATTTTATATTTCTTGAATGTAAACTCTGTATTCATTGAATTTCCCAGTGATGGGAGTGCTGGAAGCACACCAGATAATCTTGATAGTAAACCAAAAGAAAGACTTGAAGCGGATTCTCCTTTTTGCACACTACAAAGACGTTCACTTAACATACAGAAGTATCCTTGGAAATTTTCAAAGCTTGACCTAAGGCCCTAAGCAGCCTAATGTAACTTAGAAGCTCGAAGCAGGTTTGGCTAGACAGGCTCTCTAGAGGTCTTCCAGTCTGAACTTCCCTGTGGTTCTATAAAAAGACACTGACTCCTCTATGTAGGTCACAGCTTTTTGCTTTGTCTCAACTGTGATTTTTCACTCAAATCCAGGAGCTTGCTCTGTCCTTGCTGTTCTGGTTGTTCAGGTGGTGAAGAGGAGCAGGACAGGAAGGGGAATGTACTGGTGAGCAGGGGAGAGCTGTTAAATTTGTGTTGGCTTTGGATCCCAGCACTGGTTGCTATTCCTGTCTCTCAATGTGCTGTTTGGTGTAATTTTGGAGGCCTCCTTTAGCTCTGGTTATAAAGACAAGGCTGCCACTTCAACAAGTCATCTCTTCACTTTGTGCAGGGCTCTTCTGAATACAGGTTGAAGTACTGCTTTTGATCTATGAAATACTTTTTAGTTTCCTTTTTCTTTCCAAGGAAACCCTGCTGTTCGTTTTTGTTCTTCTTTAAAGGCCAGCTGGAGAGCAGAAGCCTCAGCTTTATTAACAGAGCTGAGGGCAAGAGAACCTGAGAATGATTCTTTTCCCTTAGTCCTCCTACAAAACCTAAGTTAGTTGACATTCAGAGCTGTAAGACAAACTCGTTAATTCAGTTTTTCCTGAGGGTTTTCTGGGGTGGACACATTAGCTGGAGTGTAATTTTGTTTGTATTTTTGAAGAGTGTTCTGCTGATGCTTCATGTTGATGGTTTATTGCTCTTGACTACAAGAGTGACTAGAGGTTGATTGACAGATTCCCTACAGAAAAATGCAAGAAATGCAGTTTCTAGAGAGGGACTTAACAATGTATGACTGTGAGGATATGAGAATAAAATCAGTTTGAGAATAGACAATATTTTTATGGGCAGAAATTTAAGTACTTTCATTAAATATCATAAAAGCTCCCTACAAATGAACCAAGTATCTTAAAAATCCTCTAGAAAGAATATTTATGGTTACACAAGTTCTAATTTATTCCTTGTTTCATCATGGAATTATTTATCAAAGTAGGCAATCAAACAAGTATTGTTCACTGGAAAGCAATGATGAAGGTGCCTGAATATGAACATGCATTTAATGATTTTTGTTGTTGTTACAGCTCCATTTCTGGTAGTTTCACTTACTTTCCATGCTGTCTGTCTAACATGATGTCATTGGTATTTTTTTAATGCATCTAAAAGGATCATAATACTGCCTATGCTAAATTTAGCTGAAACTTAGATTAAAAATTATTTCCATGAGTTTGTGTTGGTTTATTTGGGCCAATTTTAACTGAAAGCTCAGCAGAAAACTGCAAGTACTCATTCAGTATTTTCCATCCTTGACTCTTGCTGTACCATTTTGTTTCTGCTTCTGCAAAAGAACATTTCTCCTTAAAAAATACTTAGGTGTTGCCAAATATTTCAAAAAATGTCTGCTGCATGCAATTTGTTGGTCATGAAACACAGTTGTTCCACGATTATAGGAGGCTTCCTTCGGATTCTATTGATGAAATCTTCTTATCCTAATTATTTGTTTATCTTAATGAATGCGTGGTAAAGGCTGTATTGCATTTGTACCATTAAACACTCTCAGTCTGGTATTTTCAGAGCCCTGCAGATGTGGATTCTAAATAAATGAAAAGAGCAGATGGAGTACAGGGAAATCTTTGGTAGGCCAAGAAGCTAAATCAAAGTTTCCCTGAGTTCCAGGAGGTATCTTATGGAGGGACTGCTTTTCCATCACTAGAAAATGTAATAATAAAATGTTGATCTACAGTATGCTCTAGAATCTCCTAAATATACAGAATATTCTTTAGGAAAAGCCTGTGCCACAGGAAGAGATCTGCACTGTGCATTCTGCTTTTCAGCCTGTATTTTAACGTGGGGCTTAGGCTTGCTTTGAGACGATCAACCCTGGTGGTGATGAATATAAAAAATGTCAATATAATTAGTCATCTCCAGGAGAAAATAATTTTTGCCATTTTTTTCCCTGTGTGGAGGAGGGGATGAACTGGTTTGCAGTTTCTCTTTATCATTTTGGTTTCTATTTTTGCCACCAACTGGGAACATTTACCAATTACTTTTTTTCCATCTTGTATTTAAGGATGGGCTATCTTATGAGATAAAGATTTAGAATTGAAATGCCCTGGTGAACCAGAGTGAACTGGTGATAATTCAGCAAAAGCTGAATCGTCAGGAATAGAACACAGAACTCTCCATGGTCAGTTTTGGATATGAAGTGAGCTTCTTACACCACTCTAGTCCTAATCCACCCTCTCTTAATTAAAACATTGCAAGTGTTCATTGTCAAAACTTCATATTAAATGTTCTGTTTGAGGTACATATATATGAGCTGTTTCTCTTTTGTTTTGCATTGGTGCAACTGCAGTAAAAGTTATGCAAATAGAAGATGGTACCCAGAAAAGCAAAACACAGCGATAGTGGTTCTGATCCTTCCCTGATTTGAATTACCAAAAAAAAAAACCCCAATCTCAAAGATGCATAATTTCAAGCATATCTAGGTAAGAGTCTGTGATTTAAATGTATGGTTACCATCATAGATAGCATGTATGGGCTCTATAACCACAGGGAAATCACAGATTTTCAATTTCCCTTGCAATGTGTTCATTATTAGAAAGTGTTACTAGAGTTTTGTTTGTTGTAGGAGAAGAAAATCCTGTTCAAGTTTTTAATGAATCTCTTGAGAGATTCATCAGATTTACAGGTTAAAAAAGCTGTAAACATTCTACTGGGAACAGTCATTAAAGGGAAGATGAATGTGAGTTATCTGCACACTTCTGAAACAGAAGCCCTGAAGATGATTTACAAACCTTAAAGCTGTTTCTCTTTAAATGATCTGTGTTCCTGCATTGTGCAATGAAATACAAAGTACAATTAAAGTCAGTCTGTTTGCAAAATGAGAACCAGATTCAGTGTTTGAAGAATTTTATAGGTAAGACTACAATGATCTGAGTTTGAAGGGAAGAAGCCTGAGACAAATATTTCCTTCATTTCTCGATTACAAAAAGCAGTAGAGTGCTAGAAAAACCCCTTCCTTCATAGATAATCAACTTGGAGAGCCTTGTGTTGGAAATCTGATTTCCTAAATGAAACAAAAATGAATTAATAGAAGGTTTGTAGATTGAATAAATAAATAGAAAGTTCAATCCTCTGATGGATTTCTTTTGGCAAATCTAGAAGTGACAGCAGAAGCCTGCTCAAATGCTTGCCTTTCCACGAGGCACTTCATACCCTTGGCTACTCACTCAACCTTGACTGACCCAACAGCAATGCCAGTAAAAACTCATGATTTGTGATGAAAAAAATGATTAATCATTTTTACTTATCTGGAGTATTACAGCTGCAATGAAGGGAAGAGTTTTGAATATGCTGCTGAAAGATTAAATGAAGATAAGTATCTCTAAACTAGCTTGTCAACAAATTTGATCCTTGAAAGATTTTAATTGGTCACCTAAGATTCTGCTGAAGATGTTTTGGTAGCCAATATCTCCTGTTTCCACAGAAAACTCCAGGAAAATAATGGGAAAGACTGTAGTTGGGGTGAATTCTGGCATTAGTTTTGTTTGGTTGCTGTAGCTCCTCAGTGAAGCGCAAATGCTCTGAAATCTTGGAAAACAACGAAACGTGAGCAGTGTCCCAACCACATCTGTTGAACACAACAACAGAGGTTTCACAGTCACTCAGCTTTCCAAGAGGTCACCCCCTCTGCAAATAATATGCATAACAGACTGCTGTATTCACAGTGCCTCATCATTATGAACAGGATGTATTTCAGCTGACACTGCCATTCACAACATGATGTTACCAGTTTAGTACACGACTGCCAATCTGATTTTACTGTCAGGCTGGAAATAGTCATGGCTTCAAACTAAAATCACTGTCCCATCAAGAGGATTGATGCTTCTGCTGCATTTTCTTAATATTTGGTAAGGTTTGTCTGCTCCTGAGCGGTTTTATCATGTGTGTCTGCATTTTGTTGTATTATTTTTTTTTCCTATTAAAAGCCTATGTGTTTATATGTATATGCATGGCATGCTGTGGCCATAAAAGGCATGATTTATGTCCTTGGTCTAAGCTGGACATTAAACTTTCAGGCTTTGGGCAAGCTTCTTCATGAGGCAGTCCCAATAAAAATCCATCTCTGACCTGGCACAAGTGCAGAATCCTCTGGAGCAGAATTCAGCCATGGCACCTGAAACAGCGTGGCTGATGAGAAGGATAAATGAAGACAAGAATAAGGACTCCAGGTCTGCTTTTTTAAGACTGAAATATCATAAAATGTAAAGGAATGCACTCATTCATGCAGAATCATTTTTGGGATGCAGCCTGTTGGTGGGAGGTTAATGAAAAAGCCTTGTGATGTGTTTTGTATTGACATTGTGTTTGGGCATGTCTTAAATACCAGTGCTGCAATGTTAGATCTTATGTTCTTTACATTTCTTTTTACAAGAATTTACTTTTGGACTGTCATTTCTCTGCATGGCTGGAAAGCATTTTGCCCATTTTCAATTCCCAGTACAACCTTTCTGTGCCTGTTTGTCTCCCACTGGCTTCTACTTTTCCACAGACCCAGGCCCTAAAAGGAACATTTCTTGCTGGGAAAGCTTGAGGTGCCAAAAGATGATTTGCACTCCTAGGACTATTTACTTCACAAAGGCTGGCAAGATTTTAGGAAAGATGCCAGCCAGTGCACAGACAGTTTGGCTGTCCAAGCCCAGCATTAAGGTTAACAAGTTGTAAATAGCTGCATGTTGCCATTATCTCCAAACCCCGCTGCTTTCAGGACACGGCGAGGGCAATAACAAGAATGTTGTTCATTGTTTGATGCATCTTTTTCCTTCTCTTGCCCAGCACTTACTGAAAAATACGGTTTAAATTTTGGATGGCTTGTGATGGGGTCTCAATGTGATTCTTTCATCTCACTGACCAGTGTGTTACTGGTGGAACTCTAACAAATGAGGGGAAAAAACTGAACCCAAACCTGCCATGGTTTTTTTAAAGAATTATTTACAGGAAGGAATTTTGGAATCCAAAAAAGTTGATTTTTTTTCCCCTTATAAAAATAAATACAGTGCTAAGAGAGCTGAATATATTTACAGTATCTCGTGTAAACTTTCATATATGTATAAGGCTTTCTTGCAGCTATATAAATCTGCACATCTTGATTGATGTCTTTTGAGCTGTGCTGACTTATAAAAAACATGGATTATATCTAGCATATGCCACTCAAAGTTACAGTATCTCCTTTTTCAGACATATATAAAAATTCAACTTGGTGCATTTAATGAAAAAAATATTTTCAGTGTTTAGGAGATGCTTACTTTGCTTTGAGAATATCTAATGTATTAACTGTTGCATGTAATAGCCAGTGAAGCAGCCAGCTTTGAAAAAAGCTGATTAATTAATCTTTATTAGTATATTTTTTCCATGCAACAATCATTTCCTGACCCAGGAAGAGTTGTTCTGTCGAAATGTAGAATTCTGTGTGACTATTTCTTTCCAAAAGGCAGTGCCAACACTGATCACTGAGACACATTAGCCTTGGATGTGCTGTGGAAGAAATGAAGCTTGATGTCATTCTCCTTTTAGTGTCCTCTGTCTGAAAACACAGAAAAACATTGCATGAGTTCATTTGAAGAAGAGTGAAATTGCTCCATGTAGGGATAAAATAATGACAGTGATAACAAGAGCACTACAGCAGTAATATTGGTGATAGTACCACTGAACAGGTGACCCAGCCAGGAGCAACAAAACACTCCTGAGAGTTTCTTCACAGAATTTCTGATATATCAGAGTAACAAAGAGAGAACAAGCTGGGCAAACCTCAGTGCATTAACTTTCTGTCAGTAGTTAATGATCATTCATTCATTCATTCCTTCATTCTTTCATTTCTGCCCATTTATTTGGAGAGGTAGGAGGGATGGAGGAGAATCCATTGCATTACCTGGGAGTGCTGTGTTGGGTCCCTGTCTGAGCCCTGTAAATCTACAATGGAGCTGGAAAGAGCCTCCTGTGTGGGAAGGAACCAGAGCAGAGTCTTGGAGGAAATTTCATCGATGTGATGACTTGGCTGCAGAAGTGCATGGCTGGAAGAGCACAGCACTGAGATGAAAATGCTGCAAGATGAAGGCAGAGTGCCAGGGAGCAGGGAGTGTGCTCAGAGGAAGTGTGGCATTGGAGCTTCTCAATAAAGAGAGGCTTTGAGGCAAGACACTGAAGGGCTGAGGGAAAGATCAAAAAGCCTGAGCCATTTTGCCAAGCTATCAGGGAACACAAACCAAGATGAAACGTGGAGTTCTCATGGAGAAGCACCCAAGTGCTGAAGGAAAATGCTAAAATGTGGAGATAAAACTGATGTTTCTCATGCAGAGTGCTTAAGAGGCAAAAGCAGAAGTGCAGAGTTAAATAATGTTCAACATAGAAGCTGGCAAATTAGGTCTTTTCTTTGGAAGTAATTTTTTGAAGGAGCTGATGTTATGATTCAGTCTGGTTTTCATTGACAGCCTGCTTATGGCAACATCAAAGGATTTATTGGTGTTTTGGTGCAAATGGGACACTTTAACCAAAGCACAGGACAGAAGTACAGAATTCTAGTACAGAGGGCTACTGGGCTTTTACTATAAAGTTACATGAGGGGTGCAGAAATATTCTGTTCTGTGTAAGACTGAAAGGGGGTAATTATTTTGGTAGGAATTCCCCTTAAATTCTTAAATTTAAGCTTAAATTCCACAAAATCCTACCCAATGTCACCGACATGCCTTAAGATCAAAGGCTGACATGTTTGCAGTTTTATCGTGTATGAATCCTCCTGTTAAAGATCTTAATAAAAGGTTGTTCTAACCTACCCCCTTTCATTGCTTTTGTGTAAAGGCAGTGCACAGTAATTCAAAAAAAGGCCTTGTTTTTAATATGTCAGAAACGTACAGTTTCTTCAATATTCAGCTCATGAATATTCATGTATTTTTGTCAGTGTGTCTTCATTTCAGAAGTAGGAAAGGGACCATAAGATAGATGGTGTCCTGTGAGTGACGTGGAAATCTGCTGAAAGGGAAATGAGATGCAGGTTTTAGCAGAATGGGAGACACAACCCTTCTGGCTTCTTCTCAGGCAAAATGTGACCAAACTGTAGGAAGGCTGAGATGAGTTTGAAATTCACAGAGACCCAACTCAACCCTAAGCAAGCTTGTCACACTCTAATAATGGCCGAGGAGCCAGAGTGATGACAATTTGGGTGTGAAATTGTATCTCTGCAAAATGATGCACGTTTGTCACAGTTCAGTGCACCTTGTAAGAGAGCACTGCATGCACCCCACACGTGGTGCTGTCCATGAAGTTGCTTAGAGGCCCTTCCACTCTGTGATTTACTTTCATTAAAATTGCTCTGTCTGCACTTGTATAAACTATTGCTGTGTGCAGGCACTGCCTCAGACTGCCAGCAAGGCTTTTTTCATTGTTGCAGAGCTTTTCTGTACAGATAAGGCTTTGGTTTGGTGTTCAGAGACAGTTTATTCTTTTATTTTTTCTGTAGTTTAAGGGTTTCACGGTTCTGATTAGCGTGCCAATTATGAGGATGGCAGAAATTCTCCCTCACCTGGCACCACCAGGGTTGTTTCACTTTTCTTCAGCTGTTTATTCAGATAGCGAATGACACACACTTGCAGAGGACACGTGCTCTGTGCCCATTCTGACAGATTGATTGCCACAGAACATAGAGACAATATGAAATATAAAAAAAATATATGTTGATTGCCATCTCCCATAGTGTCCTTTCCGTGGAATAAGAGTAGAACTGCCTGGTGCAAGGTTTTCAAATGTTCACAGGCTCAATCATACAGATGTGTATGGAAGGATGTCTCAGAATGGAAGAGAATGGTCTTGGAGCAGCCAAGTTTTTCCCTTTCCCCTTCAAGTGTTTGCAGTGCTGGTGTGTAGCACTGAACACACTGTAACTCCATAGGCACTGGAAATTTGGGGGAGAATTGCTGGAGATTCAGAACAAAATCTGTAGATGATCCAAGTCTCTCTTGGGCAAATACAGCATGTTGGAAACTTGGGAGGAGTGGATGTTATGTAACCGGGCTCAGTTTCACAGCTGATTTAGAAAAAAGGGCATTTTGCTTCCCAGAATGGGATCTGGGGAAAAAAATTTTATCTTGATCAAATGCAGCAGCTGCTGCAGTTTATATTCAAGTGTGATGCAAATCAAGCCCCCTTTCTGCTCTGTTCCATTCTGCCCAAAGAGGGAACCATTGTTGGTTTCTTTTTTTTCAGAGAACAGGTCTGTGGTTTGACCCCAGCAATTACAAATGATTAAAAAAAAAAAAAAAAGATATACAAGTTCTGGAATATTGTAATGAAACATATAAACAGTTTAAAAATACTTAAGTGATGAATCTGTGTTGTAAGAGCCAGCTGCAGAGTACTTATAACTGGAGTATGGTAAACCATTTAAATATTCCAAACATTATGTACAACAGATCTTGTACTAATTCATTATGAAAACAGCAATTTCATTTAATCATTTATTAGCTATTTATAAGGTGTCTGCATATCAAGTATGCATACAGATTATTGTTCAACCTGGAGACCAGAATAATGCTTGCAGCAGTGTGCAATCACTGATGATTCTTTTTTGGGGATCATTGTTCTCAATTACTCCTCACCAGCACGAAATGTGTGTGTTTAGCAGAGTAAATGAGTCTTTGTCCCCCCAAGAGGGGGAAAAAACCCAACAAATTGTTCAGAACAATAGCCAGTCTTGAATGTAAGTCATTCATTCCTCATTCCTGTTCACTTCTGGAATGTGCCTTTGCCACTGTCACCATGAAGACAGCCAAGCAAGCTGCCCAGAAACGCTGTGTAACCTCAGTCCCCAGGGGTTTGCAGGATCCAGCTGGGCAGAGCCCGAAGCAGCCTGGTGTGAGCTGGGGACTGACACGGGTCTGTGCAGGAGCTTGGACTGTGGCCCTTGCCAGGGCTGTTCCAACGGGCAGGATTCAGGGGCTGCCCAGGGAGCCTCAGTGTGGGACTGAGCAGAGTGCTGTTTGTCATCTGGTGCCTTTCCAGGGTTGTTAGACACAGTTTTATTGTAGCACACCATGTTGGACCCTGATGGAAAAATCAACGCATCCTGAGGAAGCAAACTGTGCAATACCCTCTCATTCCACCATGGTGTAACCTCATCCTCGGTGTTTTCCTCACACTGCTGCAGTGCTTTGGGTTTTTATCACGACTGACACATGAGTTTCAGCTTTCTCCTTGTGATAATTACTTTCTTTGATGGGTCTTACTGTACTGGATGTGTAGGTAGCACAGGATCCAACTCTTATTAGCAGGATACTGTTTGCTACTTATTTTACATCCACATCTGAATCATCTTCATTATCTGATCATTAAAGCCTAGAGAATCTTAATCAAGAATTTTGCCACCAAAGTTAAAAAATACCCAGGACTCCTAAATGCTTGAGCCGTGACTCTTATCTATGTCCCATAAATATTTACTGTTTTAGAAAGAGTATTATATTTAACATCATGTGAGTTGCTAATGCCAACAATAAATGCACAACGTGCAAAAGGGAACTTGGAGCCACCTTGCTGGAATGCACCTGATGAGGTGCAGAGAATTATTTTCCATGCCTGGCCATGACTCTCTGCCTGCTGCATGAACCAGGATGGGCACTAAGTTAGGTGTAGATTGAACATGACTGGTGAAATTCTTAGCCACTGGTAAAGTTCTCACTAATGGGATTGTTTATTACATCTGCTCTTACTCTTGAAATGGGTATGTGAAGGCTGGGGGGGAATTTGTAGGTCACCCTGCCATATACTGTCCTTTTCATAAATGTATTTACAGACCATTTAATCTTATAAAGAGTGTGGAAAAGGGATAAGATTTTATTGCGAAATACAATTTTCTCACACACCTCAGAACGTTCATTTTTTTATTTTTCCCTTCCCAAGTAGACAAATGTAAAAATTTCTCATGCCAGCAATGGATTGATAAACTACTGAAGACTTCAAAACTCCAGCTGATTCCTGTAGTGATACATTGCTTTGTTCTGTCTGTGTTAAAATTTTTGATGCAATTTTTTGGCACTGAGATATTTGAGGACAGCTATACCATGCATTTCTTGTGAGGTGATTCTCACAGACAATGAAAATGTGAATTATTCACAGAGATTTGGCATTGTTTGTGGTGCTCTATGCCAGTGCACCTGCATTAGCTTCGCTCTTTTTAATACCTGTGTTGTTGCCCCTTTTAAAACTGAGTTTACATTTTGCTGTAAATGCCTGTATTCATGGATCCAATTGCCTTTTCTGATCTATAGATACATACCTACACATAAAAAAAAAGTCAGCAGCTGATAAAATTAACTGGCAGATAAGGAAAACAATGAAAAGCCTGAATCTCAAGTCCCACATCAGTTCCTGTGGGCCTTCAACAGAGTGGCACAATATGGCATTTAATCAAAATTAATATCATTACAGCAGCAGCAATCGAGCATAAAGTATTTCAGGGATTATTGACAGACTGAAAGAAACTGCTGGCTTGCAGTAATCAACAAAACTCATCTGGCTATTAATTTCCAGGAATACCTGCAATGAAGTCTTCATTGCTATTATGACTTGAATTTGATGGATACAATGCTATAGATTCTGTTTATTAATTTTTTTCAGTGTTCGTTCCTGCCACCTAAATATATTTCCTAAAATAGAATAGAGGAAGGAAATTATCTAAAATTGTCTGCAAGAGCTTGTATAAAGTGCTGCTTTTGCTGCTGCCTAGAAGAAATGTGCCAGTCAGTAACTGGCTCCCAAACCCAGCCTGGAAACAAGAATCCAGCAATGATGATACCAAACAAAGCACAGCAAATTAAAAAAAAAAAATAAAGCTTCATAAAAATATTTGTGTATCCACTTGCCTGGCACCCCAAAGAGAGCTTTCCTGGAGAAGTAACAACATTTTATATACATTTTCGTGCTCCAAGTTTGATAAATTCCTTCATTTATGCTCTTTTTCCACCACTGCACTTACAGTGACTTAAATGAAAACCATCTTTAGTGTCACTTTGTGTACCATTAACTTCCAGAAGCCCATTACCTGAATGGAGAACGAGCTGCTCCTTCAACGTGCCACTGCCACGAGTTGGTGATTCTTTGTTGTGGAAATTATGGAAGGAAAAAGTGAGGCGTGGTATAACTCCACAACCATGATTAAGTTCTGAAGTGGGTGTGTGTTTATTCAGCGCTGGACGCATGGGGGATGGCTCCTCCAATTGCTCGTGCAGTTTAGCTGCTTCTCAACCTTTTTATCCTTTCAAATGTTACATATTCATAGCATTACACAATTNTCTCCTATTCCTAATTATCTTCTAACTTCTATTCTTTTAGGATCTAACTTTAAGTTTCCTGTTTCAAAACCACAGAGTGCTGGGTACTGAGATCCTACAGGTGGAGTATGGGCTGCATTTCCAAGCAGTGGGACTGGCTCCCCGTGTGCAATCCAGGCAGCAGGGAAGCCAAATTTGAGTTATGATCCTGTGTTCCTTGCAAAGCAAAACCAGAGGGAAGAAAAATCCCATTTGTTACTTGAACAGACCTTGGAAAGCTCTTCCTTCCACTGCGTGGCCTGATTCTGTGTTATCACCTGGATATCCTTTTATGTGCCTCACCAAAGTAATCTCCCTAAATTCCTTTTCAATTTATGCTTAACCAGGCTGATTTGCATGCACACAGAAAAGGAAATGAGAAAGTTTTAAACCAAAAATCTGTATTCTTAGAATTTGATATTCATGCACATTTTTATTCATGGAATTCCCATTAAGATTACTGCAAGATTTACCTACAAATCTTCCATTCTGGAAGAATGATTAAATTCCCAAAGTTTTATGAGAAATAAGGTATCTTGCTTTTCAGGTGTCAGCTAATGCTGGTAAGAGGTGTGAGCAGCTACACTCTTGTATGTTTAAATTGACCCAAAGCTTTGTGTGAAGCTGGTTTGAAAGGCAGAGTTGGATGAGAACCCATGAGTTATTCATGTCTCAGAGGAAAATATTTTTTGAGTTGGTTTTTGCTTTGGCTGCTGAATAATTTTTATATTTTGTTTTTCTGCAGGAAAAATGTCTTTAATAGTAATGTAAATACATGTGTGTGTGTGTGTGTAAAATAGTTAATTGCATGAGTATCCGTTAAAATTAGTATCATGTTTCCCAAATAAATTGTAACAATTTAAATAGCAAGCCTTTGTTTTTTAAGGCTACTTTTCAATTTAAGGAGTTTTCTGGTCTGTTAAAACTATAAATTTTCCTGAATGTGGTCTGTTGTGTGTGATGTAGCAAAAATTCCCATTCCTATTTAAATTAAAATACATTTCAACTTCAACCCATCCAACCACAAAGTGTCCCAGAACCTTGCTTCATTTTCTGTTTCTAGGGAAGCAGCACAGAATAAATTATTCCAAGTTTCAATGCTGCTCTCCAACTTGTGGGAAACATTTGGTGCATCATTTTGCCAGACACATTATACCAGAAAACTTGAATTAATAGAGGCATCTTAGTCTGATAGTGATGAAAAGCCCAAAGAAAAATCTGATTTAAGCTGAGCTGTTACACAGTGATATACTGTGCTCTACACACTGTGCAGCTGTTTAAATCTATATGGTGAATTCAAGCAAGTGCAGAAGGAATAAAACTGGAAAAGCTCTGAGAAACAGTATCAGGATTGCAGTGCTGGACCATGAATGGCTGCATTTTTTTATCTGGGAGAATTAGAAGAACCTTCATTGTCCTTCATGGTCTTCTCTTTGTATTATTTCTAAGTAAGTGAAAAAAAAAAATCTAAAGATGATACTGCATTTTAGGGCAAAATCCTTTCTACTTATAGGTATGTCCAAGTCCAAGGAAAATACTGGCAAAACAGGGGTTTGATTTTATTGGCTACTTTCATGCTGGCAGCACAAAAGTCATAAATTGCCTGAAATCCATCCAGCAAATCCCATAAATTCATATAAAAAGTGTGAATTTAGGTAGCACCAGTGCTTCATCATAGCACTTTTGTTGATAAGGGATGAGGCACTTGCAGTGTGTTCATTTTTATGCAGAAGGATCCTTTTTCCTGACCTACAGGAGTGCCTGGTGAGAGGGCATTTTCTTTCCTGAACTTGTGCAGCTTTGCCATTGGAGAGGTTGCTCTGATTTGTCAGTGCTGAGCACAAGGCAAGCACCAGGCACTGACAGGACCTGTGGGAAAGCTGAAATCTTTGTGGCAGAGATCATGAAGGGATGTGCCATCAATGTCAGTTGCCAGCTGATTTATTGACTCCCTTCTTCCTCTTATTTTTATAAACTGAAGCTAATATTCATTGAATATCAAGCTTCTGCGATCATGTATTTTTCTTAAATTTTATAGGCAAGGAGATTCAAATATTTTGCTCCTTTTGCATTTTTTGTCCTGTATTTAGCATGGAGGTATTTTGGAAATGGTTTGGCCAAGTATTTTACACACAGCAGTTATTGACTGTTTTCCATTCTAACTGCAGGCTCTGCATGGAAGAGAGTTTTCTGATGTAGAAAAAGCCATAGAGTTCTTTTCAGAATTCACATTCCCAGAGCAGCTTCTTTTATATTGTTACATATATATATATATATAATAATGTATTATATTATTGTTCAGGTCCAAGTGGATATTGTGGATGGCAGTAACACCCAGGTATTGTCTTGTCTGTTACTGCTATGTGCACATTCATATTCCTGATTTCCATAATTCTGATTTGCCCTGGCAACTGGATACCTAGGAGTGTCATCAAAAATTCCAGAATTATTGACAGAGCAATTTCATCATTCCAAACATCTTTATTTTTACCTTTTCAGTTAATGCCTAATGCCTCCTGCTTGCATTTTCCTGACTTTCTAATTACTTTTAGTTTTGTTTCACCTCTAAATGAGGGATGAAGCCACGAAATTTACAGGGGGAAAAACAAAAAAAGCAGCCCAGATTAAAAAGGAAAGAAGAGAAAACATAATTGGTATAAAACTTGTATAAATGAAGTTTCTTATTATTTTTCTTTAAATAATGAATTATTCAGTATTTTGG
>VZTR01010729.1:779425-802200 GCA_013400775.1 Chaetops frenatus | reverse complement strand
TTTGGTGTTAATAATTTAACAGAACCCAAAGTAAGATATCAGCAGGAGGAGTGTGGGATGGGTGGTAGCTCCAGTTTGATCTAAGAGCCTTGCCTTTGTATTGAAGTTGGGTGGAAGCTTTGATCTATTTATAATGAGTATTCTAAGGGTTTACTAATTATTTTAAACCTGAAGAGAATCTCAGAGTCCATTTTTCTGTTGGAAAGGAACCAAAAATAAACCTTGCTGGAAGGTAAAGGCAGAAAGTCATAAAGTTGGGGCCTGTTTTTTAAAGTTAAAGCACGACCGCCCACTGGCTATAATTTCTGAAGAGTTTGGGGGGGAAATGTATTTTCTGTCTCCTTTTTACATTCTGTAGCATAAGTAATTTTCTGAGGTACTTCTAACTCCTGACTAGAGATAAAACATCCTTTATATATTCCATCCATTTAAAAAGTTTGCAGCTATAAAATTGAAATGGGGGATTTTTTTTTGTTTCTTCGGAATTCTATTTAGATTTAAAAATGTGTGCCCATTTCTGATACGTACCACATTAATTCTATTAACAATCTGAATTAACACACTTGTTTATGAGGAATTGTGGGGTGCTAATACATTTATCAAGGGAAACTATAAGTCATTCATGATGGTACACAGGTAGAACTTTAAAAATAAATCTGAATTTGTATCTGCTTAGAACATTGCTCAAGATTTGGGAGGTTTTTTTGAAAACCATACTTGTGCCTGATCTATGCTTAATTCCATCTTTAATGACAAGATCCTTATTCCACTTTTTTAAAGTTGCTTTGAATTTTCTAGGAATTTTTCCATTTTTCAAATGATGCTGACTAGTTTAATGAATCTGTAATGCATGCGAAATAGTTTCTTTCTTTTTTTTTTCCCTTTCTATTGAAACAGTATTGGGGATTAAAGGTGAACCTCTTTTCATGGTTCAAATGATTTTCATTAGCAGGAAGGAAAAACATGCCCAATAAGCCTGGTACTGCAAAAGAATTATTTAAAATAGTTCTGAGGAGCAATTTTTTGCCTTTTCAATTACGCAAATGCTCATCAAGGTTTTGTCTTGGGTAATCTTTGGCTCTTACTAAAAAACTGACACAGACTTTTTGACCTGACACAAATGTAATTGCTGTGAAGCTTTTCTCCTGCCTTTACCCTGGCACAAGATTAAAGAAACAGAGGCACTGCATTCCACAAATCAAGCTCACACTTATACCTGTATCTTATCCTTGTGATTAAATTTTAATGGAATCACAGAATAATTCACATAGGGGAGGAACCTTGGGAGTTTCTAGTCCAGACCTCCGTGTGCTCAGAGCAATGTCAGGAGTGAATTCAGATCTGATTGCTTCAGGCTTTGTCCAGTTTGGTCTTAACCTTGCACACAGCCTGCTCCAAAGCTCAATTATCCCAACTGATGGGGTTTTTTTTTTTTCAATAATATGCAGACAGAACCTTCCTCATTTCAATTTTTGAGCCTGTCCCTTCTTCTCTCACTGTGCACCTCACTCAGGGCTCAGCTTTTCCCTGCTGGGATGTTTTCCATGTTGGTAATTCCTTCCCTCTTTGAACCTTGTCTTTAGACTCAAAGGCCTTTCTGTAAAAGACTGAGGCAAAGTTTGGTTCCTCTTGTCTTTCTTCACTTCCATGTGCTGTGTAAGGATGAGCTCAGTCAGGAGTTCCCTGTGAAACCAAAGCCTCCTGGAATTTCTGCTGATTTTCCTGGGCACGGAGTGTTGTTCTTGCAGAGCGTTGCCCTTACAGGGCTTCCAGCTCTCTTGGGATCCTTTCCTTTATGGAATTTCTCACACACAGGATCTCACCCACCTGAAAAAAATCCCTTCCTAAGCTGAAGTCTGTCCTCAGAAATTCCAGGGTCTGTACTTGGCTAATTGCTGACTCAATTTCTTTCAAACAAACTGAGAATATCACAATGAAAATAAGTATGCTGAAAATATTTTAATAGCTGAATAATCACATTTATCATTATGGTTTTTACCTATAACTAGACTTCTAGAGTGCTATAACTCAACAAATAATGTATGGGAATCTCTTAATTAACATACTCCCATAACTAGACATTTTGCCAAATTCAGTGAGGTGTAGGTACTCTTTGTTAATTAATTACTGAGTGATCATTTAAGAATTTGTCACTAAAACCTAGAAGGAAAGGGTAATGAGAATGCTTGTTACAAAGTCAAATGAACCTGGATAGGAAGTACACAAAAAAAGAATATTAGAGTTACACCTAACTGATCACTTCATTAGCTGTACCAAGGAAAAAACAGATAAAGAAAAACTCACAGAATTTCACTTCCAAGGTGCTGTATTTTAAGATAAATAACACATACTCTGTCCATGACTAATGAGTACAATAGGAATTCTTGCTCATTGCCATCAAATAAAGCATTTGGGGGGCAAAATTTGTAATGCCACAATATTGGAGACAATTTATGCTTTTCAAACTACGGGTTTTTTGCCATGCAAATGTTTCTGACTGATAGAAAATCTGAAATTCTGTAACAGAGAATCCTTCACGATGTCAAAATTAACACTGACTCCAATCAAACAGGCAATGGAAGTCTTGTCCAAGTCAATGGAAGGTCAAAATACAGATCAAAATAATATAATCCATGGGCACACTGTTCTTTTATATCAATTATATCTCTATGCTGTTTGCTTTATTGGGATTATACTCAGACAGAATTTATGCTGAAAATAAATATTTTTGGTTTTGAAATATTTTTGAATTTAGAATATTTTTGTGTTTAAAACAGGAAGATGATTGGAAGAATGGAGGTCCTATAGAAAAAATGTTTATTTTCTTTCATTTAGTTTTTGTATCCTTTCTATTTTACTAAAATCAGTGGAAGTGGAGATTTTTAAAGCTCATTACATTTAACTGGAGACCATATATGACAAACCACAGTGCTGAGCAGTCATAGTTTATTGTGTAAAATGAATAATTAATTCTAATTAATTGTGTTTAACTCCAGAACTTACTGTGTAACCCAGATATGATGTAATGATCAGCTAAGTAATACACAGTAAAACAGACTTTCTACTTCACTGCTCCTTATTTTGCCAGCATAGATGATGTAGAAAGGGACACATTTGCCTTGGGGTTGTGGTAATTTGAAGCTGAAGAATGACTAAATACATAAATATATAGAAGATATCAAGAGCTAGGACATATGCAAAAGCCTTATCCAAAAAACATTGAATTGTTCTAGTTGTTTCAATTTGATCTTTTAAGCTACATCTAGATCTGTTATTACAGAGTGTGAGGTGGCAGAACAGCAATTTTGCATAATAGCATATAAAATATTTAAGTGTTTATTGTTTGTCTCAGTACAAGAACACACTTGTTCATATGAAAACAAAAATAAATTACATTTTTTCAGCATGGCTTAAATATATTGTTGATAAACATGAAATTTCATGTGTTCACTTAGTGAACATGGGAATATCCTCTGAGTATAAAAAGAAAACCTTTTAAAACTTTTAAAAACGATCGAAATTAAAGAAGAACTTTGGTTTATTTCTCATTATTTAACATAAATAAAAACACTTCTGTGTAACAACAAAATGCAAAAGAACAAAGAAAGAAAAGAGGGATGCTTGCGTGCCACCAAGGACTGGAAGTGTGAGCAACCAACACAAATAACTTTCAAAAGCCCAGGCTGCTTCCTCTCAGTATTTACCATGTTTAAGCTCCCTGAAGACTGCCATAATTAGTTTTCTCCCTTACAAGTAATTATGAGCACCTGTAATTTAAAAAAAGAAAAATATTTGTGGCTGAGATACAATCCCTCGGGTATTTCTCTTTTAGATCCTTCCTCATTTGCTCTTAGAAGTTCTTTTCCTCTAACTTCTACTCCTGGGATACTTTAAATGGGATGAATTGTTCCTCTTCAATTACTTTTAAAAGCAGGTGAGGGCTGAAAAAAAACCACTTTCTCAAAATAGCAGTGTATGACTCTGGAGGGAATTCTGCAGTACCACACACCAGGAGGTCCTTGGGAGATTGAAAACCCCCAGCATTATGTTCCTCTCCCCTTCCTTCTGCTTGGAGGTTTCACAGGTCAAACTCTACAGAAATTAATCTTCCATACCTGAATGTTGGCATTAGCCTTAAGCCAGAAGATTTCCTCAGAAAGAATTATTTAAGAGTAATTTTGCCTAATGCGAGCAACTGACAGGATAAGCCATGAAGTCTACAAAGAATTGCCCATTAATTTGACAAACCTAAACCACTGACTATCTGGGAGAAGAATTAGATTCAGTTTTTATTCTAATACTGTATTGATCAGAGAATGTTCTTGTCATTCTTTTCGGGGCAGTTGACCACTGATTAAATGTTGTGTGTTTTCCTTTTCATAAGATATTTTGTGATTTCTCTGTGCACTGCATCACCAATACAAGCTGAGGGAACTACTTCTCCTTATAGGCAAATTCTCAATGAGGGGTGAAAATCACTGACCAGGATTTGGTTTAAAAAGCACTTAGGTTTAAGTAGAGTTCCTAGCCCTCCATACGTACAAGGATAGAGACGTGTGGCCTAAGATTTTAAACCTCTGGGTAAATTATAAAGCACAGACCTATAAAGACTTCCCGGGTTCTGGATAAAATGTCCATTATGGGAATTTTCTCAGCCTGTGCTGATTAGGAATTCAGCCCTTCCTGCTTTTGTATCCTCCTTGGGTGGAAAGTTTAAAGGTGGGACACAGCGAGGCTGACTGGGAGACCTGGAGCTCCTGTTGAACAGCTCAGGAAAAGCCTGACTGGCTCTAATTTCCATCCCTTCTTTAATCCCTCTTACAGACAATGGAGACAAGATGTTCTTGGAGGACAAAAACATCCCCTGTCTTTCAAACTGTATCAGTTTCAGAATTTCTCTGCCTTTCCAACACATTAATATCGAACTAAGAAAAGGTTAATTAATACAGAACCCCAGTGTGCTCCAGAACACTCTTCTTTTATCCTGTCATACAAATACTTTACAAGAGCAGGAATGGTATAAAGCTATTTATGTGAGCCCTATGTTTGGCTCAGAAATTACCTATAGAAGAAGGTTTTTCAAGGAGCAGTGCCCATTCCCTTTAAGGCCCCTGAATGTTTTTTGGGAATCAGCTCCACTTGGTTACATTCGACCTTTTAAAAGGACTGCATTCAAACAAAGGGGAACTAATCCAGGTTTCTCAACAAGACTGAAAATGAAAGCAATCACTGGCTTTTCAAAACTTGCAATGGTCTTGGCTGGCTGTGCTCACCTTGTAATTGTATTTTCCTCAAGAGCCTTTCTCCCAAATAAGAGGTTGGGATGCTATTGTAATGTCAAATCTGACTCACTGTTACAGTTGCTATTAAAAGTTAGCAGCTGTAATTAGGGAAGAATTTTGAAGCTGCAGTGTTGTATTGTCAGTTGTAGCAGCTTTTAATTATCTTATATTTTTCTTTAAAGTGATCAGCTTTGCTGAAGTTGAATGTGCTTTTATCATTCTTGCTCTGGAAATGAGCTGACACATTTAATATAATTTAGATAGAAATACTGTTGCTGCAGAAAACAATTGGAATCTATGAACTTTTTAGAGGATTTTGAGCACAGGAGACAGCCATAGTGCTTAGAGGGATTTTGCCATCATCCAATTAAAATAGTCCTCCATTCTTTCTAATACCATTCTATCTGGTCTTAAAATGCGTAAGACTAATTACATTAGCCCACAGAGGCTTGCATGGCTAATACTATTGGCCATTTCCTCAAATAGAAGAATTATAAATGATTAAACACTTTGCAGACAATGGCACTTTTGCTGCAGGACTCGATGGGATCCATAGATTCTCCCTCATTTCCCCCCTTGCTTGTGCTGCTCAGCCTTGCAGGAGATGCCAGTGCTGGAATTCCAGCAGCCAATTCCATTGTCCCCACAGCTTAGTGGGATCTGTGAGGAAACCAAACCCTTTTGTTTCTATTTCTACTCTGTACTTACGCTGAGGATAGAGGGAATAAAGACAGAGCCTTACAGATTAGCCTGGTAATAGGCCATGCCTTGTTATGCACAACTTCGCTCCCTTAAAGTCCCTTCAGTTGTGCTGGGGAAAAAATTCAGTTTTCCAGGGAAGGATCCTGAACCTCAAAGACCTGGAGGAATGCAGCTGGTGTAGGAACTGCAGAAGAGTCTGGGTGAGCAGACTGTGCTGTGGCACTGTGAGATACAGCTGAAGAAATGCTGCTCTGTGTAGTCATTTTTGGCAGGCAGCGTCCTTGTCAATATGCAGGAGCACTCAGCAGAGTGAGAGGAGCTGTCACCCAGGGGATGTCACACCCTGCTGACAACAACCAGACCTGTGGGTCCTCCATCGTGTACTTAGATTAAGTTCATTTACAGTTGTCACTCTGAGAGAAGGAGAACTGCTCAGCAGGAAAGGACCAGCAGCGTTGGTGGTGCAGCCATTCTTCCAGCCAGCATTCCCACTTTCTGCATCCTGCTTCATAATTGATTCTTCAGCACTGGGAGAAGTGAAAATTCTGTCAGCTTCAGCAGCTCCAACAAACCTGAAAATGAATCCTTATAATCCTTATATTGTGATGTCCCCACGAGAGACCAGTTTAGCCCGTGACTGTACTGGGAATGCTCTCTCACTCCAGCATGTTGGGATTGGATTGGATTGTTTTGATAAATACTGATTTCATGTATAATAACATTCATATCCAACTAAAAATCCACCATGGAAGAGATTCCTGGTCGTGTCATGATCTTGTTCATGCACTCTTTTAAATCATCCCAGACATTCCTGGCTCTGTCACACAGTCACCACATTCTTTGGGGCAGGGATTAAATATTTGCTCAATTTGTTTTGGTTTGGATTTTTCCTTTTATTAATGTTTGAGCAGGTGTGATGTCCTTCAGATCACAAAAGGAAAAGTAATCAAAGGGGTGTGGATAGGTGACCTTTGTCCTTCTAATTCCTGACTAGTAGATATCAAGAGATGGGTAATAAAACTATAATTTCAGAAAGGATAAGACCTTCTCCCTGTGAAACTCCAGAAAGCTCACAAGATGTTACAGGGGAATTTTATTTTTGTGAATTTACATATTGGAATTCAAATTTGGCATGTGGGAACATTAATTTATCACAGAGGAGATTATTTTCTTTGAAACACATTCAGGATTTAATTCCTGTTCTAGGCAGATGCAACCTCTTGGCCTGGATTTTTATTTGGGTGTTTGTTTTGTAAATATAAATGCCCTTCAAAATAAATCTCATAAGTAGGAAGTTCAGTGCAATGTAAATGGTGTTGGAGAGTTTTGGGCAGTTCTGTGGTCACAGTTGCCTACAGAGTTCAGTATCTTGGGGGAAGAGAATCTCTATTACCTTGAGCAGTTTTGTAAATACTGGGCATGTTCTATTAAATTTTGCTTTAATGCTCCAAAGAAGTTTATTTCACTGAATGCTTTTCATTACTCCTTTTCCATATAAGGACTGCATGTATACACACATATCTGTAGACACATAAATCCTAAATAAGTTTATAAATTGAACCAGGAGATTCAGAGTATTATGCTTTCCAGAGTAAATAGGTTTTTGAAAAAAAATATTTAACTTTGGCTTTCAGAGCAGTGGATGAGATATGCAGCATTGGATACACATTTCCCAATGCTGTGGGAGCCCAAATTCCACTGAATTTTAGGGGGACCAAACCACTGGTTCTGACTAAACTATTTGTGATCTGACTGGCTTTCATGGGCATATGTCAAATGAGGATATTTGAAAATTAGTCTGTAGAATCTGAATTAAAAAAATATTTCCAGTATATTCTGATACCTTTGAACACAGCTTTTCCATGGGCTTAAAATCTCACTATTCTGGGGAAAGCACTGAGGGTAATTTAAGTTTGAGTAAAGAAAGAAGAAGTCTTTTTTACTTTGAGAGACTATTGCCTGCTTCTTGAGATGATTGAATTTTCATTCCAGTATGGAGAGAAGCAGTATATCTCCAGGATGAAACAGAAAGCTTAATAGGCACCATATCTCTTGATGTTTATAGAAACATAGCCAACAATCTTAAAAGACACCAAACTGGATTCTCAAATACTGACACAAAAGAATTAGGAGGAGATAGCTCTTGCAACAGTCCTACCACGTGTGCCATTCACACTGTTAAAATACAACATTATTCTTCATTTTGTTATATTAAATTAGGAATTACGTGTGTGGGAGAATAATGGCAAATCATAGAATCACAGGATAAGCTGAGTTGGAAGGGATTCACGGGGATTATTGGCCCTGCACATCCAACAATTCCAGCCTGGGCATCCCTGGGAGTGTTGTCCAAAGGTTCCTGGAGCTCTGGCAGCCCTTGGGCCATGTCCATTCCCTGGGGAGCCTGGGCAGTGCCCCAGTTCTTCCTCTGAGGGAAGAACTTTTCCATAAAAAAAAGACTGACATTTATTTTTTTCAGCAAGAGGCTGCAATAATTGAAACCCTACAAGTAGCTAGATTACCTACAAAATGAATTCTTAGAGAAAATAATTGCAATTTTCTTAACAAGACAGAGCCGTGCATCTATTCCACATTTAAAACTGTTAAAGGAAACTGTCACAATTCTGCTTGGGGGTGAGGGGGGTTTCTCTGTTATTTCTGCAGGGTTTGAGCTGGCTGCACGATTCTCTGTCCAGGTAAGTAAGTGGTGTTACTCGTAGTGAACACCCAGGTGGTTGCAGAGTACTTTGTTATTGTCAGGCACTAGGTGGCCTGCTTGCTAAAAAACATCGTCCTGAAGCCTTCTGTAGACAAATTCCAGCAGCACTGCGTGAAAAATGAGTCAATAAAAATGCATCTTTAATTTCTAACAGAGGGTGAGGCATTTAAAGTGCCTGATGCAAAGTTACAAACACGTAGAAGTCTGCAGCTGCTGGAACCTACCTGAAACCCACTGAGCACACCATTATTTTGTTCTTGTCTTGCAGACAATATTTAGACAAAAGATCAAAGTTGCTCACTAAAGATGGGATAGTGACCTGTGTATTCTCTAAATCAGAAGCTCTTAGTTCCTTTGAGGGGAGGTAAAAGCTGACAGGTGCAATATAATAAAGTATTTGTTTTAGCACCCTGATGGTTTGGTGTGTTATGCCCAGAAACATGAAATGGGTCAGTATTTATAATTTTTATGGGGCAAATATAACAGTGGTGTTCCAGGAGTTAGCTGTGCTCAATCTGATCTACAGAAAACCAGAATTAGGAGCAGTAAGCAAAGCAAGACCCTGCTGGCTTTTTGGTGTTGGTTTGGTTTGGTTTGGAGGGACTGAAGGCTGCACAAGACCTGTCGTCTCTCAGTGTTGCCACCTGAGTCCTGTGCTGGTCTAAACCATGTTAAACTGTGTTTTTCAGCAATTTTGATGTTTTCATTTGTTTTCTGTGACTCTTGTCAGTAGATGGGTGGTGATCGCTCAGTTTGGGCTTTGGATACTGAACTTTAAAAGAAGTTATTTATTTTATTTACTTAAAATGTGATGAAATAATAATTTCAATAACAGACCTTCATTAAAATAGTTTTGCTGTTGAATTGAATGGCTAAAGTGATTAACCACGGGATGATTTCCATATGATTATTGAGCTCCTTTATTTCAGGTCAAATGCAAGACTAATGAGATGGCTGAGATGGGAAAGATCATTTTATCTACCACTGGTAGAATTCTAAAATATTAAAGGTCAAGAAGAGTGCAAATTTTTGCAGTTCTGCAGAGACCACATGGGAAGGATGTGTGTGAACCAAGGGATGGGACATTATCTGCATTCCACACACCACGGTTGTGGTCATCAGCTTGGAAATTTATCTTGCACATATTTTTCAATTGAATTCCCCTAATGTCACTGTTATAAACCAGATAAAGGAACAAACAAGAGAAAGCCCCATTGCACTGATTTCTAATTGTACAGGAAAGGGCATTGTGGGGCTTGTGTAATTACATGGTTTGTTTTCTCCTGAAATCATATGAATTTAAACAATGGAGTCAGGTACTGCTCGTATTTTTCTAGGACAGGAGAGATATTTCAACCTGATATTTGTGTCCTTTCTTCTGAGTAAGAGTAGAACACACCAGCAAATATATGGCAGAATATGGTGTGTTCCAAGAAAATGTCTAATTGTTGGGTTTTTTTTTTTTCTTTTTCCCACCAAGAAAATATGGCATCCCAGTAGAAGAGGAACTGTAAGAACTTGTTGTTTTGTGATTTGATCAAAAAGTGTATTCCTCCTTACTCCAGCCAAGTCTGAGCATGAATCTCTTGAATTGATTTCAAGGAAAGCAGACTTGGCAGCACCCCTCAGGTTACAGAGAGCCATTCTCCATTTAAAGCAGTGCAGCAGCCATCCACACTGTGCACTGAGAAATAAAATACCTCCTCAGACTCTGCCAAAAAGAGACAAAAAATCTGTGATGTGTGGCACACACACACTCACACACACACAAATATCCTGTCACTGGTGCTTGTAGGAGAAGCAGTGAACAAATTACTGATGCATGGAGGAATATCAGTGTGAGATGTCAGGCTGCCTATAGGAATTCATCATGCCTGGGTATCAGAAAATAGGTGTGAGGTACTGCATCACATAAAACACAGCAGAGTTTTATGAGGAAAATAGATCTGCAAACTTAAGAAACTCTTTATGTACTGGTGTATTTGAAAAAAATCAATCTGTCTTGTAATGCTTTACAGTATACATGGGAGTAGCACCACGAAGCTGCAAGAGGAATTGTGGCTCCTTTTCAGCACCACAACACTTTAATGTTTCCAGTTTCTATACCTGAATAGAATTTTGTCTTAGGGAAATTTGCTGTGGTTCATACAATAGTTACCTTACATTCCACACAACTGGAATCCTGATAGATGTTAAAACATCAAATTTTCTTTGCTACAGAGGATGTGAATTTTATATGTTCTGAGCTTTCATTTTACTGGAAATCATGAGGACTTCTGACTGACACATCATCAGATGTTAAAGATTTGAAATGTTATTATTTTCTTTATCCATTTAATCACAAATCAATATTTCTGCTTCTTATACCAGTAATTGATGGAGCAGTTAATCTTGTCACTGTTGTTCTTCCATCTTGTGAGGCAACATATAATTATGTCCTTGTGTCACTTGTGTTGAATTTGTTTAAGAGATTCAAAACAACCTTTGCATATAAAGGAAAACATCTATTTTCTTGGCAGGTCCTGGGTTTGGAGGCATAATTAGCTGATGTAAAGTCTATCAGTTTTGTTGCATGACATTTCTATTACAACCCTCATACAAATGTCTAATTTCCAGAAATAATCAAAATATCTTTGGTCATTTTTAGTTGCCTGAAACAGGCAAAGTAACCAAAATGTGAATCATGGTAAAACTTGCAAGTGATACAGTATTTAGTGCAATCCCATGTTATTCAAAATCCTCTGTGTTGTGATTATTTCAGCCAATAGCCTGGTATGTGTTTTGTGGTATTTTTTGTACCCTTTTCTGACTTACAGCTAAATCATAAGCTGTTATCAAGTGGAGAATTCACTCCATTTAGAGCAAAATTAGTTTTTTCACTTGGGTTTGTGAAGTAGGGATATGACTTTTACACAAAAGAGAGGAAGAAGGATATATATCTATTTGAAACTTTCATCATCGTTCCCATTACTCCTTGAAGATTTCTCCTCATTTAATTTTTGCTCTCAAGAACTAATGTGTGATTTTCCTAAAAAATGTTCTCTGTAGTGTACCAGTAATGATGAAATGCATCAAGGCCCCGTGATACTGGGTGGGAAAATGTGCATTAATAGGACTTTTAAAAGCTTTTCCATGAGCAGGGTGACCCACAGGACTCTGATATAAAGATGCACTCTGCTCTCATTATTGGTTTTACCTTTTGAAGCTGTTCATCCTGTTGCAGGATGTCAGAAGAAGGAGAATAGATGGGAAATAGCATCCCAAATATCCCAAATTTCTCTGTTCTCCATTCCAAGCCTGAATCACTTGTATCTGAAGGTCACTGGCAGTGAGTTGGCCACACTGAGTCAATGGAAGGGCAGATTTCCAGCCAGAAATGTTTTGTCCATTTACTTGGTGGACAAAATAAAATTAATTGTTGGCAGGGTACAGTGAGAAGGCAGGGAGGAAATGCAAAAAACACATTTCCCACTATTTAAGTAGAGTCTCTGAAGGGGCTGCAGTGTCTTTATGAACCTTATGGCTCTGTTAAAAATGTAAAAATGTTAAAAATCAGGTTTTCTGAGCTTGTTAAGCAGCAGCTTTGCCATGACAGGCTTCAAGAGCATGGCTTGTTCTGATCTGGCCTGACCTTTGGAATACAATCTAAAATTAAGCATTTAATGCTGACACATAACAGTCTATGCAAATATTTAATAAAGTTCTGTTGTTGAGGTGTGTAGGCAACTTAACTTTATGCTGAAGTTAAGGAATTCTGTTTCCAGAAGTGCAGTTCCAGCAAGCTTTGTAAACCCTGGAGAAGTTGCCACGGGTTTCACTGGGCTTTGAATTTAATTGTTGACCAGAACCTCCACTTCTTAAACCATATTTACTATACAGGTAAAACAAAATTTAAAGAATCAGGCCCTGCACATCAAATTGCTGTAACCTGTTTTAAAGTATCCTTATAATCCTATTTTGTCCAATTTTGTTACTCTTCTTGCTGAGAAATTTCTGTACAAGTAGTTTGATTTTTGGTAGTTGCTTTCTCCTAAGTCAAACAGCTCTTCTCCATCATCCCCATGGCATGATTTAGTTTTCAATCTCCCTTCCAGAATCACTTCAGTGTGGAACTCTCCTGGCACAGAATTTGCTTTGAGAAGCAATCCATGTGTTTGCAATCTCTGCAGCAGCCTGGGGATCTGTCAGGATGGGAGGAGTTTCACCAGAATAGAGAAATTATTCCAGTGTCATTTCAATTCTTAAGGTAACAGAGGGAAAGACTTTGCATTTTTGTGAATATAAACTATAAAATAAAGAATTGTTTTTATTATTTATAGAAGTATTTATTGTTTTTTTTGTTATCAGGCTGTCAGCTGAGGAGCTGCCACTGGCAGGCAGCAATTCCCATCCCAAGGCTTCCCATGGCTTAAGTTGATTATTTGTCTTTGTGTTCATGGAACAAAAACTAAATGTTTTTCCTAGGAACTGCCTGAGGGTCATGGAGGGAGTGAGAAGCCCCTGACCATGACAGGGCAGGCAGGGAAGAACCACCCTGCTCCAGGGTAGGAAAGGGAGAGGCATTTGCTCATCACCTGCCTTTGGGTTGTGTTCTGCTAAAACCTCTGATATAAAACCCAAATTCTGATATTGTGCTGTCCTTGGAAAAGCCTTCCTCTGCAATCACCTTCTCTGAGGAGTTCTCTGTTGCACACTGCCATGGTTTATTCATGTGGTGTGTTTAGATAGGGCCAGTTAGCTAAAAAATGTGTTGATTGCTTCCCTGCTCAGGGCCCATCCATAAATGATGAGAAAATTCCTTCCAAGATGTGCAATTAGTTCTCAAGTTCATGGTACTCTTGGAGCTTCCAGAGTTGAGTTTTTGATTTATAAAGATTTATTCTCTTGTATGGTATCCATATGTTTCATGTGGCAGCTTTGGGCAGACGTGGTGATCAGGCTGTTAATTGGTGAGATATATTCTAAGGTATATAAAATACACTTTAAGATATATTTGATATTTTAAACTCCTGGCTGGTACCTTATAGCTTGATTCTAATTTGCATTCAAGATATCTTTTAAGAAGAGCAAAAAATCCCATTTGAAAATGAGCAGCCATGCTGCTACTGGATTAAAAAAAACAGCTGTTTTTTTGGATATGTTCTGCTAAGGCAAAGAGAAACTGATGAAAACAGCAAAGTTTAAACATCCTTTTGGAGTCCAATAGATGCATTCTGGCACCTAGAAGAGGTTTTTTCTCCTTCAGAAATTGGGTGCAAAATTCCAGATATCCTGAGTTTAACCAGAATTACAGAATAGAAATAAAATATATTTCTTTTCTTTTATGTAATGATTTATTTATTTTTTTTTTAAATAGCAATGTATTTAGTTTTTGTGTTTCCTTGTAGAAATTTTGGGAACAGTGCTCTCTGCTCTCACAAATGGTTAAATGAGAAGTTACTGTGGTTTCCTCATCTCTGTGTGTGGAACTGAAGGGGTTGGGGAAGGTGGCTGATTCCTGCTCCTTGGGAATTCATGGAATGTGTGTGCCTGGACTCTTGGAAGAATTGGACTGGAACAACAAGGACAATAAACCACAATATTAACGATATAACAGCCTCCCTGCCCTGATTCACAGCTACAGGAATTGTTAGGTAGACACTCTGAAATGTGGATTTTACCAGTGAGAATTGAAAAATTACTAACTGGCAGTAAAGCAAAATGCATTATGGATGAAACAGGTGATCTTGACAATTGCCATTCCACAGGATTTGACACAAATGACTGAAATCAGATTGACTTCCATTTTTAAACAAAAAAAAAAGTCTTTTAAGTTGGAGTGCATCCAACAGCCACATGCGTGGTTTCACTGAGTTTCTTGTTGTGGTACCATATTCTCTTGCAGTGGTTCATAGATGATTTTCCTTTTGTTTGTTTTAGCAGAGATTTAATTTTCAGATTTGAGGCATGAACAGATTTTCAAATACCAAAACCAGAGCAATTTTCGCTTGATTGGTAAAATGTATTCATGTAGTACAAACACACAAATAAAATGCAAAGAAAATGACATTATGAATCAAACCATTAACAACTTGGTTTTTTAAAATGTTTTTAACAGTCAACCATTGGGTTATAGTAAATATATATTTGAATTTGTAGAGCAGTGTGTGTTCACTTTGGAGTTGTAATGTTCTGCAACTTTGTAGGGGGTTTGGTGTTGGGTTTGGTTTGATTTTTTGAGTGTTTTTTACTTTTTTTTTTTCTATTTGTTTAGGCATCCTGCATTTCTTTCTTTCCATACATTTCTTTCTAAGAAAATGAAAATAGTCATCAGAGAAATCTTCAGCTTTTTTTTCCCCGAGATTTCTGATCTCAACCTTTAGCTTTTATGCAGCTCTGATGCAGAAATGTTCCACTGCTAAAAGCAGGACCATTTCCTAGTGCCACTGGTATATAAATAAATTTGACACTGCATATTCTCACAGGTCTCTGAAATAAGTGACAGGGTGTTTTTAAAGTATTTGCCAAGTGGCTGCTAGATGCATTTTCCCAACTGTGGACTGTACTTATTCCTCTAGTAAAAAAAAGGGACTTCAGCTTTAAAGGGATTAATTTGCAACAATTAAAATAAATTACTCCTTATGCCATGTATCAATGTGATTGAGTTTAATTTGTTCAGCATGCTCACTGCCTGTTGTGTATTTATAATTCTGTTCACTGTTTCCAGCATTTTGATACAAGTGTTAATCAACACTCTTCCTATTAGTTGCAGATTACTATCAGGAATAAAGAATTCTATCTAAGAATTTATCAATTGCTTGTTTTCCACACCTTGGCTGCTTCTTCATGTGGCTTGAAGAACCTTTGTTTTGGTCATTAACTTTTTATTTCCTCAAGCAAAGAGCATTACTTACCCCCTGTGATGGAAAAGTAATAAAAACATCTCAAAATACTCTATTTTTAAAGCAGGAAAGCATGCAACCATAAGCAAGCTGTGGCTCTCACTCACTTAATTCTTTTGTTGACTTAAATGAATGTGGGGTGATGTTTTCTCCTGGTGATAAGAATTTCCAGTTTCATTTTGTTCATCATTGAAGAAAAATCAAATTAAAGAAACCTCATTGAAGTCAGTACCATCACGCTCATAAAAAATAGATCAAAGAATGAATCAGTCCCTTAGTGGATCTAGAGTAAAATCATATGAGGGAGTGAATTTGAAAGCCTTGATAATATAACAAATTGTCTGTTTCTCTTTGAGGTAGGTCTTTTTCTTTGTATATGATAATGAAATATCCTGTTTAGGGAGTGGATCCTGTGGATAAATATTGATGGCTGCAAATAATTTATATTTGAAGCACTATGGAGCGTGGCAGTGAGTTCAGCTTGGTAGTTGACATTTGTGCCTTAAAAAAAACCAGAGGGGGATTTCTGTCAGGCAACAGCTTTGTGCTGTTTCTTATTGTCATCCAAACCTGTAAAATACCTGTAAATTCTCTACCTCCACATCAAACCCAGCCAGTTCCTTAAATGACACCTGGGCTGTGGTGGCAAAGGGGAGACCTCTCCCTGTGCAGCCAGGCCAGTGGCTTGTGACAAACAAAAAAAAAAACCCAACCCAACAAATATATCCCCAAACATTAAAAACTTACAGCATCACCAAGTTCCCACTTTGGGACAAAGCTGAAATCCACATCAGCACGGTCCCAGAATTCCAAACCTGTGCAGAGCAGCTCAGTTTTCAGTGGACACTTTGGAGGGAGCCCCAGTGAAGTGGAAGAATTGCAAAAAGCTCACTCATCAGTGAAATAATGTAATAATCACAGTATTGACTGACAGATGGAGCTGTGTCATGGGGATCTTTTGCTCTGAGAAACACCATTTTAATACAGGGATTTAAATACTCCTATTTAAGGAGCCCACGGTGGATTAGCAGCAAATTAAAAGGATACGATCTTGAAGAAGTGTGGTGTGCTAGCTAAATTTGTCCAAGTAATTAAAATAGGTTCGGGAATATAAAGATAAGAACGGGAGTGATATTTTCAGGATTTCCTCTCTACTATGATTTCAATAATTGGATATTGATGTAGCTTTGGAATTCAATGTTCCTAGTTTAAAAAAAAAAAAAAGTTATCTTTTTCTTTGAATTTGATATGGTAGTTACAAAATATCACCACAGCTTATTTATTCCTACTCTGATTCAAAGCTGAATCCAAGTATCAAGAAGTGGTGGTGTTTTTCTAATCAGCTGGAATTGGACACATGAATTTTTTTACCCTCTTTAATGCTTTTCTGAAATCCTCTTAAGGAAGAAATAACAAGTGCTGTAATAAGGTAAAGGAATTCTCACTCAGGTGGGACCAGATGGAGCCTTATGTATAAAGAACAGATTTGGGTTCTACCTTCACATTCTGCTCCATTAGGTGGTTACAGTTTTTACATTTGCTCTACTTTTCAAGGTATGATTTGACAGCTGCTAAATTAAGATGATAATGAGCAGTGATAATATTTAAATGACACCATTAATATTTGTTTTATTGGACAAGAAACCAGGTATATTTGAGTGTACAGACAGCCAGATGAAGAAAAGCAAGTTCCAACTTTTTTCCCCCCTGCTCCCCTCCATCTTATCCAGCTGGGCCATTTGCCTTCTTAGTTGGGGAGCCAGCAGCTCAGACAGCAATGCATTCCCTTGAAAGCTGGGAAAATGGCTTGGCAAGCTTCGTGTTACCTTCTGTTAAACAATTTGATTCGTTCTTAATTCTTTTACTTTTTTTTTTTTTTTNTTTTTTTTTTTTTTTAATGGCCTGAAAAGCAGGAGCGAGCGCTGGAACCCGTGCAAGGTCCTTTAGACCTGGGCTGCTCTGTTCAGCCTCCTGTGCTTCTGTGTTTCCTCAGAATTCCAGGCTGGAACCTTCTGATTCCATAAATGTCCTTGGTTGCTGGAAAGTGCCTTGTCACCCTGTTTTTGAAAGCCTTCTGAAAAGTTGATATTCTCCAGTCAGATTTTCTCACACATTGCACTAAAAAAACCAGCTTTGTTTCCATTCCTTCTTGGAAAAGGAAAACTGATGGACTGGGCACTTCACCAGTCTGGGTGAGAGGTGGGATTTCATCTTCCAATCCTCTCTCACTTTGCAAACCCTATAAATTGTGTATCCATAATAAATAGCTTCTCTTTTCTGGGGGCTTCTGCTGTTCTCTGGATTGTGGTGAAACCCTGTCCTTTTCCTGTCCTGTTGCTGCAGTGCCTCTTGCTCTTGTTCCTTGCATTGCTGTTGCCATAGTATCCCCATGGGTGCTCTACACTCTACAATGTACAGCTATGGCTTTATAAACAGCATTCTGGAAAAGCAACCCTCTCCTCACAACATCAGATATTCCTCTCTATAGCCAAGCAGAAAACTTGTGCCACGTTGGGATTTTTTTTCTCCTTAAAGGCCTATAGCTCTGGAACAGGGCTTCAAAACTGTTACTAGAATTTTTTTTAGAAAGAGAAAGAAACAGTTTTAAAAATAGTGTATTGTAGTGAAGTTCAAGCATTGTAAGCCATTGTTGGTTGTTTTTTTCCTGCTAAACTAACACTGTCTGTTACATGTCTATACCCTTTAGTCACTCAGGAAAATCTGTGACAGCAAAAGACACCACAAAAAGTCATGTTAACATTCATCTAATGTGGTTTATAAGTGTTGCTGTGCTGTTTTTTTTTTTCATGCTTTAAAGTGTTTTCTTTAGTATGACACAAAAAGAATTTCAATAGAGTGGTTCAAAGTTTGTTTAAAGTAAGTAAAAATATGCATAAGAATGTAATGCTAAGTTCCACCCTGCAGTTTTCCTTACAAAGCTCTTTGAGTCCTGCTGTTGTTATTTTATAATCCCTGGAAACTCCACTGCACATAAAACTGGGGTTAGAGGCTTATAATTTAGTTTTCATATAAAGTATCTCCTGGCGTGATCTCAGCTTTCAGAACTGATTCAGGAATGTTGTTGATGAACTCTTTAGATTGTTGCATTTATGTACTCATCTCCATATTGCTTTGTAAAAAAATATATATATATATTTAATATATTTATTTGGAAGATTTATATACCTGCCTATACAATATTTTTATATTTTTGTCATTTGTAAGCAATACTTTCCTCAGTATTGTCATAGAAGGATTTGCAATAGAGACTGGAATTTGGTTTAGGTTATGGTTGTTTGGGTTTTTTTCATTTACTCCCCTCAGAAATGTAAATTGTAGATATTATTCTATAAACCTCAGGATTTGAAGGTTTTTTACCCCTGTTGTGTTATTTTTCATTTTAATTTGCAATAGAGAGGAAGAAGAGGCAAAATAGTGCTTTCTAGTATGCAGAGAACATGCAACCATTCTGATTTTTTTATTTCAGGGCAGCATTTAAAGATCAACTTTTCACAGTAACCCATGCATGTTTAATTGTGTTTCCCATAGGAAACAATGTAAATACATTTATTTCAATCATAATGGATGCAAAGATGTGCTTTCCTGGAATAAGGGCTCTCTGCAGCTTGAATGTACATGGGCAGTGTGGGGTGACAGTTACTGGAGCTGCATTTAAGGAAATATAAGACAGTTAATAAATAAAATTATAACAGCCAAACATATACTTGTACATTATCACCACAGTTATTCATTAGGCTCACGCTGCTACCATGCATTACCATAATGATAATCAGGAGCTGCTGATGACTTCCTCATTTGCATATCTAGAATGTAATGTAATGGTTTATAAAAGGCTGTTGGTCCTGCACTGTTGCTTCCCTCTGGACCCCTGGTTGGTGCTGCTTTGGGTGTTGTGGATCCCTGAAATTCTGTGATAAACCAGGGGCTTCCTGGAATGCCACAGGAGCTGCACACCCCCTTCTCCTCCACGTCAGGGTCCCCTCCAGGTTCATTGAATTACTTGGTGAGCAAAGCCTTTTCCCAGGAGCAGCATTGGGTTTTATTTTGGGTGGCTCCTTCTGTACGATCATGAAACCAGAAAAGGCTGTGCAGTTCAGTGGTGCTGGCTGGGGGATGCCCCTTGCCCATCCACTGGGGATGCTCTTTATCCATCACTTGCTCCAACCCAAAGCAGTTGGCAGTGTTTAAATGGAAGAGCAATATTAATTGTTCCTAATCTGTTTCACTGCAAAATCAAAGGTTTTACTCTAAATTACCCTGCAAGTGGCACTGCTGAAAGGCAGTAACTAACGGGGGAAGGCAATTACTGGCTTCAGTAATTTCTTCAACCGCTGCAACTTGATCTGCAGGAGTAAATCAATCTATGCTATGACAGGGAGAATAAAATGAGAAGAGACAGGAAACAAAATTACACTTTTACCTGCACAGTGAAAAGAATGTAGATGTGTTAGCAAAGGTATATTTGAAACAGATGCTAACCTGATGGGAGCTGAGATTTCATTTACAAGAAAAATCACTTTACATGGAGCCCTTGAACATTTACCTCACAGAAATGCTGTCCTAGAAGATCCTAAATTCTGAAATGGCAGAATTATGTAAAGATTAGGAAAATGTTCTATACATGGAGTTCAAGAGAGTGATTTATCTCTTAAGAGTTCTTGGCTGAAGGCTGTATGCAGCTACACAGATATCTGGCTGTACCTGGAAGTCTTCCCATTCCAGTTCCATCTTTCATGAGGTCGTTAACAATCTCAAGAGGGAATGAATTATTATTCAGAAACCAGCTTGGAGAGTACAGAATTTTCCACTGTGCACAACAAGTTTGTATCTCCCTTTAAAGATATTGGTGTTCCAGAGTATTAGGAACAGGCATCACCAAATTTAAAATTATATGAAATTTCTTAGTGTTCACTAGACAGATTTCCACACATTGTTGGCTGAAGTTCACCAGACTCCATTTAGATAGTAACATTTTCTTGCCAGTTTAAGTTCCTGAATTAAAAATATCCAGATTTCTTTGTCGTTATTAACAAACATTACATAATTTTGTCAGTGCAAAACTTGGGGGGAGAATTAAGACAAGTGTTCTTCTATTCCCATATTTAAGCAAGAGGTATAAAAAGATCTAGTACTCAGCAGATGGTTGCTTGCAAACTTCTTGCCTACTTTTTTCTTAGGAAACAAAAAAAAAAATTGAGGACAATGTGGCAGAGAGATCAAAGGAAGAGATTTTCCTAAGGAGCAAAGGCAAATCTCATGGAAATAAGGATTCCTGCTCTTATTCTTCATTCAATATGATCCAGCCCTAAAATTCTTACCTCAGTATTCAGTTAAGACTTTCAAGTAAGAAGTTGTGCAAGGAATTTTATAGATATTTAGGAAGGAATAAGCCAAATGTGACCTCACTAATGAGGTTTTCAAACAGTTCATGTCGTTGTTGCAGGGAAGGGGCTGCTTTAGTGTCTCTCTATCGCTTTAGGAACACAATTTTTCTGTGGCTTTTAAAGGATCTTCCTTGTCCTTTTCCCCAGCTACTCCTGGCGTTCTACACGGATACTCATTAGTCATTCTGGAGATGGACTTGCTGTCTGGAACCTACCTCTTGGCAGTCCTGTTGGCCTGCATCGTGTTCCGATCCGGCGCACAGGAGAAGAATTACACCGTGCGGGAAGAGCTGCCCGAAAATGTCCTCATCGGCAACCTGCTCAAGGACCTCAACCTAACGCTGGACCCCGAGGTGCCCCTGTCCTCCCCGCTGCAGTTCAAGCTCGTCTACAAGACGGGGGACGTGCCCCTGGTGAGGGTGGAGGAGAACACCGGGGAGATCTTCACGGCCGCCAACCGCATCGACCGCGAGAAGCTCTGCGCCGGCATCTTCAGCGAGAACCGCTGCTTCTACGAGGTGGAGGTGGCCGTGCTGCCCGACGAGGTGTTCAGGCTGGTCAAGATCAGGTTCCTAATTGAGGATATAAATGACAACGCCCCCCTTTTCCCCTCGACAGTCATTAACATCTCCATCCCCGAGAACACGGCCATTAATTCCCGCTACTCTGTCCCGTCTGCCGTCGACCCGGACATCGGGGTGAACGGTATCCAGCACTATGAGCTCCTCAAGGTGGGTTTCTTTCACCCTCCTCTGTTTCTGTCTGTGTTGCTGTCCCCCCACATCAGAAACCCCAAGCTGTGAGCTGCAGTTGGGGTACAGTGTTGGAATGTGAGTCTGCAGCCCTGAGCGCGTTCTGGTGCAGCCCACCCTCACTCTGGGGGACTCTTTATGTGCATTTATATCCTGATCAAACATCCCTGGCTCCATGAGTGTTTGTACACGTTGGCTAACAATCCTCTTGGACCATTGCAAATGTGTCCTTACTGCCACCAACGTGACAGTGCTGAGTGCAGAAGTGTTTTGTGCTGGGTTTATGTCTCCCATTTTTATGGAGATTTTTTTTTTTAAATGTCTCTCTTGCCTGACTGTTGGACTCGAGCAGTAGAGCTTCACCCAGAAGCTGATGTGATGCTCATCTGTGCATTGATGAGCTACTCCAGAGTGAGAGTTTGTTTGTCAAAGCAGCTTTGCAATGTGTGGGCAGGAGCAGGTCCAAGATGTGCACGAATGCAGGGGGAGCAGTGCCAGTGACCCTGTAAGAGCAGATATTTCATATCCTTGCTTTTTTTATTCTTTCTAGCAAGTAGCATGGAAGCTGTGATTAGAAAACAGGAGAATAACATAAACATGTGACGTTTATGTAAACAAGAGTGTGGGATTGCTAAATAAATGATCATTTCCATCTGAGTTTACTGAAACAAACATTAGAACAAGAAAGAAACTCACTCTGAAACTGCTGGGGGAAGCTGAAAGTGCCCTAACTTCCTTTGATTTGGAATAGGGAGCTATTTTGTGGTTTGGCTGCTCAGCAACCAATCTGACCCTCATTACTGCCAGAAGAATATAGATTATATAGGCCAATACATTGCTTGGCTGACTGGATAGCTGATATTCACTGATATCAGTACTCAGCAGCAATTTAATAAAAAATAAAGCTCTGCCTTCTTTTAGCTCTTTCAAATTGCTTGGAACTCAAAGTAGTTGTGGCAGTGTGGGTGCTAAGGAGTGACAAAGCCATAAAAATCTCTTTCTGGCTGGCTATCCAAAAAAAAAAAAAAAAAAAA